>NEWO01000219.1:987324-1005679 GCA_003013225.1 Phalaenopsis aphrodite
CTGCAAGAAACCAAGCCTTCTCTCTGCTTTTCTCCCGAGCTCTTTCCTTAAAAGCCTCCGAGAGAATAACCTCTCTTTTGATAACTGACCAAACACTCAACCACACTGAACAAGTGTTTGAACATATGGAGAGTAGTAGCCAAAAGGTAAGTTCATTAATTCATTTGAAGTTTCCTCTTTTAATTCTAAATTTACTTCAGAATTAGAAGAAGAAGAACCACAGTAAAATTTTATTGGTTTCATGCCCACACTTTGTACTTCCTTGAACTCCAAAGCCTCAACTTTATGAAGATGAATCAAAGTTAAGTTCAAGGCTTGTACATAGTGGTTAATCCTTTCGTACATCAATCTCAATCCATCTTCACTTTATTCCTCCAAAGAGATCTCTAATTAAGGCTTCTTCTAACGTCGCATTATAATTTCTTCCGTCCTTTCTTCCTCAGAGCTATCCTTGAGGTCAATGTTGATTATCAGATCCCTCCATTAAATATTCTTGTTAACTCTTCCTTGCCCTTGTCTCTAGCCTTAATCTTGGATGTGAGGGCTAAAATAATTTATGTCATCTTATTACCAAAAGGTATGGCATCTCTGGAGAAAATTGTTTTCTTTGAGAGGGCGTAGTAAGTTACGTCTTCATGAATACCAATTTCATGAATCAAGAATGGCTGCAAATATCCTTTGACACAATGCTATTGACCTCCTTCATAATACTGTATACGTTAGTGTAAAGATGACGAGACCATCTTGTATTCATGAATCCAGGGTCGATCAAGTAAGGCATTGATGATGTTTCTGAGTCGATGATGTTGAATTTTATAGTTGTTGCTAGGTCACCAATTCTCAAAGATAGTGTTGTCGATCCAAGAGCTCTCTCACAATTCTTGTTAAATCTTCCTTACATCATTTTGTTAATTGAGAGCTTGTGAGCGTTGATGTTCGTAGATTCATTAGGTTAATCGATGCCCCTGGATCAACCGACACCCTAAAAAGTGTAAATATGTCGATGTTAACTAAAATGTAGAGCAGCTGGTTATGGTCAGTTGTGCTAAACAACAAATCATCATCCATGAAAGTGACACCAAACTTTTCCTTCAATGAAAAAACCTTGTCGAAGGAGTTGGTAGCCATTTAAGCTAAGAAAATCTATGGATCAAGTAAGGCCTTACCAGAGCTTCTCTTATCTCCTTTGACAGGATCAGAGCGTTGTAAATGCTTAGTTTGGCTGGAAACTTCCTAAGATGGGCTAGTACATTATATTCCGCTTTATCACTCATTCTTTAGGAATCTTCTAGCGCTGACATTTCTTCTATCGGTGGAGTTGGTTCTTCTTGAACGACTATCTGTTTCCCTTTATCTTTTAGAACTGTTCTCAATGTCAAGACTTTCCAACTCTTATGGTTCACCTTTGTTATTTCTTATGCCTCTTGAATTGGATCCAGAGTTTCATCTTTCATAATGATGGTTGATTCCCCTGACACTATTTTTGAATCAAATAGTTCCAACTCAATCATAACTGGCATTCCTAGAATTCAAAGCCAAATGCTTCTCTATCTAAGCTATCATAGCCCATTTCTTGAACGTCTTCCTTATCCACATCGATGAGTTTATTGGAGTTTAGTATGATTTAAGGATTGTAATGGGAATCAAAATTCATGTTAGATTTTTTCTTTTTTACGCAATCTCTAGAGACATTAAAAATGTTGCCAAAATTAACATGCTTTGCATTAACAATTCCCAGAGGAACATAAATATAATCATACAAAGTTAGTGGTTTGAGGGATTTCTCTCTCAAATCCAAAACAAAAAAATCTAGAAGATGTAACCCCTAGTTTACACGTTGTGTCATCTCTCTCTATCTTCTCAATGAACTTCTCAATCTCCTTTAATGGCGGTGAGCTTTCCGGTGTAATCAAAATAACTGGCTCAATAGGTGGTAAGTTGTGAGTGGAAACTCTGTTGAAGATGCTAGAATCATCTTGAAGGACCTGGTCCAAACCGTGCTCCATCCATCCCTTATCCGTGCTCCATCCATCCTTTATCGTGTAAGGATCAGGGTGGCTGGCTCAGTGATACACCTAAAATATATAGTATTTTTATACTCATTTTTATATCTATTTTTGAGAAATTTTACTTTAATAGAAGGTATTTTTTGTGTTTTTCTTGCAGATATAGGTAAAAAGAGTGAAAAATGCTTAAATGAGTGAAAAAGAATCAAATTTAGAGCAAAAAGGTGAAAAATGTGCAAAAGAGTTTTGGCGCCTAAGTGCCAGATCTGGCGCTTAAGCACCAGATAAACAGAGAAGGTCATGTCTAAGGTGTTTAGGTGCCAAATAAACAGAGAAGGCTATGTCTAAGCGCCAGAGGCCCCGCTCTTAAGCGTCAGTGGTAGTTATTGGATGAGTAAATTCAATTTATGTGAATTTTGAAGAGGATTTTGAGGCACCCATTGGCTTAATAGGTGGTTATAACCACCATGGATGAAAATTATAAAAAAAGGATGCATCTCTTGGGGAAATAGATCGAATCAAGACATTTTGAAGAGAAACAAGGAGCCTTTTGGAAAATTATAAAAGAAAGAAGAGAGGACATAGAAAAGAGTCCTAAAAAGTCCGAAAAAGTGAGGAGTCGTGAAAGTATTGAAAATTTTTGAAAGTTCTCATTTCAGGAGTTAGCTCAGAGAGATTTTTTGGCACCACTTTTACTTTTATTTTATCCTTTTTGTTATTTTATTTTGAGTGATTGTAAAGAGAAGAGAATCAAAGGAACTTTAAGAGTTTGGTGGAGGACTTGAGATAATTTTTTATCTTTTTGCTTTGAGACTACTTTTGGTTTTAAATGAGACTTGTTATTGGTTTGACAATGATTTCTTCTATTAAAATAAAGTGTGATTTTATTTTCTCCATGGATTCTGTGTAGTTTTCTTTATCTTTCTTCTTAAAATGATAAGTAATTAATTTTTGGATGGAAGTTGTGGAAAGTATTGATCTTCAATGATGGAAGAAGTTGTGAGGATTTAAATCCATGCACTTTATTTACTTCTTGATTTGGCCAATCCATATGTTAAAATTTGTTGTGAGAACATGTAAGAATCGGGTTGGTATTGTCTCAATCAACAATTGGAAAGAATCACATGAGGTTTTATGAATGAGAATATTGTTCATATGATTGAGTGAAAATAAAGAGGGAAATATTCATTGAAGGGTGTAGAGTTAGAGTGATTTAAAGGGACATGTTAAAGCCCCAAACTTGGTTTATTGTTTTATGTTATGATATGAGATGTTAGCCCTCAGGTGGAGAGAATCGAGGGAACTCTAGAGTGAGAGCTAGTATCTTCCCTGCCTAGCCGGTCTTCAGAACTATTCAAACTTTAAATTAGTCAATGTTCTTTATAGCATCTCTAGTAAGGGTAAAGAATATTATTGCTCCTATTTGGAACAACAAAATTTACATACTTCCACAACAAAATTCCTATACTTATTAATGATTCATAACAAGAATAAAGATATTTTCATATTTAGTGCTTTTCTTCTACAAAAACTCTAGTTATCTTTTTAAATTGTTATTGTTCTATCAAAATAATAAAAATAACAAAAATATTTAAATTTTCATTATGCAAAAATGATCTTTAGTTTAGATAATTATCTTTTTATTAAGAATAGAATGTTTGTTGTTCAATAATGTATATTGTGTATTCTCCCTGTGGGTTTGATATTCAGGACTTAATCAAAAAATCCAATATTACTTGATAACGATATGTATACTTGGGTAGTATCCCAATATATATAAAGTAAAAGTTAAAATTTTTATTTTTCTTCAGGATCAAGTTTTTGGTTTTGTTGTAAAGTAAGTAAATATAAGTGAAATATAATATGAATTGTTGTTCTACTGTGCATATTAGCAGTATCCAGGGATCAAGTTTTTGGCATCGTTGAAGGGGAGAAATTGATTTTAAAAGCAAATTTCTATTTTTAGAAAGTATTATTTAAACTTTAATTTATCTTATCTTATCTTATTTTATTTTATTTTATTTTATTATATGTTAGTGTATGTGTAGTTCAGGTTCTGAAGGATTAGTGCCCTACGATTCTGAATTAGAAAGAACAATTAAAAAAATTATAAATTTTGAAAAGTCTAAAAAAATTAGAGAAATGGTAGACCAAAATAATCAAAATGCTGAAATTAATCAAGAGTTTAGACCTTTAAGAGATTATGCCAACCTTACTATAGATGAACTTCATTGTAGTATTCAAAAACCTGTTGTAGTGGCTAATTCATTTGAGCTTAAACATGCTATTATCCAAATGATATCAAAGAATCAATTTGGGGGATCACCAACTGAAGATTCAAATTTACAGCTTGCCAATTTTCTAGAATTATGTGCTATATTTAAATACGATGGTGTATCAGATGATGCCATAAGTCTTAGGTTTTTTCCTTTCTCACTAAAGGATAAAGCTAATATGTGGTTGAGTTTGTTAGCACCTGGATCTATCAGAACTTGGGGTGATTTAGCACAAAAATTCTTTGCTAAATATTTTTCACCATAAAAAACTCCAAAGCTTAGAAATGATATTACATCTTTTAATCAGTTTGAATGGGAATTCATTTATGACGCATGGGAAAGATTTAAAGAACTCTTAAGAAAGTGTCCAGACCATGTTATACCAGATTGGTTAATAATTCATACTTTTTATAATGGATTAGTTGGATCTTTTAGATTAATTATCGATGCCGCTGCTGGTGGTTCATTGATGTTAAAACCATTTCATGACGCTTATGCTTTAATTGAGGAAATGGCTACTGATAATTTTTAATAGCCTTCTGAGAGGGTAGATCCTAAGAAAGTAACCAATATTCATGAAACTGATGCATTTACAATGTTAACAAATCAAGTTGCTGCAATTTTAAGGAAGTTAAACCAATTTAGAATAAAGTTTTCTCAACCAATTTCCATGATTGAAGAGAATTCATTAGGCCAAATGGTAGATTCTCAAGCATCATTAGAAACTTTGAATTCCATCAAGAGAAAACAACGTTTACCAATGCTTATAGTACTTTTGCTTTTAGAAGAATGACATTTGGTTTATGTAGTGCCCCTGTTACATTTCAAAGATGTATGATGGCAGTTTTTTGTGATTTAATTGAAAAAGAGATTGAAGTATTCATGGATGACTTTTTAGTGTTTGGAACTTCAATTGACTCATGTTTAGAACATTTATCCAAAGTTTTTAAGCACTGTAAAGAAACAAATTTAGTCATTAACTAGGAAAAATGTCAATTTTATGATAGTAGGAGGAATTTTATTAGGACATCAAATATCAAAAAATTGTATGGAAGTAGATCCTGCTAAAATTCAAGTGATCACTAATTTACCTTATCCAACAAATGTAAGGGAAATTAGGTGTTATTTAGTACATGCTAGATTTTACTGACGATATATTAAGGAATTTTCAAATATTGTTAAGCCTTTATGCCATTTACTGGAGAAAGATGCAACTTTTAATTTTGATGAGGATTGCCTAAAAGCTTTTAAGTTATTAAAAGAAAAACTAATCACTGCACTAATTATAGTTTCACCAAACTAGGAAAAACCTTTTGAATTAATGTGTGATGTTAGTGATTATGCTATTGGAACTATTTTAGGAAAAAGATATGATAAAATGTTCAAAGTTATTTACTATGCTAGTAAAACTCTTAATAAAACTCAAATTAATTATACAATAACTAAAAAAGAGTTATTAGCAATAGTATATGCTTTTGATAAATTTAGATCATATTTAATTGGAACTCATTGTGTAGTGCATACAAATCATTCTGCTATTAAGTATTTAATGAAAAAGAAGGATGCTAAACCTAGACTTATAAGATGAATTCTTTTTTTGCAAGAATTTGATTTTGAAATAGTAGATCAGAAGGGGATTGAAAATCAAATTGCTGATCATTTTTCCAGACTTGAATTAGAAAAACCACTCTATTTTGAAAATGAAATTAATGAACATTTTCTAAATGAAAAATTGTTCACTACTAATGAGTGGCGTGTTCTGTGGTATGCAGACATTGTGAACTTTATTGTTAGTGATATTATACCCTATGGAATGACATACCAACAGAAGAGGAAATTTATTTATGAAACTAAGACTTATTTTTGGGATGACCCATTTTTATATAAACAAGGAAATGATCTGATTATTCACAGATGTGTACCATTAGAAGAAACTTATGAGATGTGTACCAAAAATGTCATAATTCTGATTTTTGGGGACATTTTGGTGTTGATAAAACAATATACAAAATTTTACAATCTAGATTTTATTGGCCTACAATTTTTAGAGATGTTAATGCTTATATCAAAACTTGTGATAGATATAAAAAAGTAGGAATATTTCTAGAAGAAATGATATGCCCCTCTACTATTTGCTAGAAGTTGAAATATTTGATGTTTGAGAATTTGATTTCATGGGACCATTTATACCATCTTTCAGAAATTTATATATTCTGTTAGCAGTGGATTATGAATCCAAATGGATAGAAGTTGTTGCTTTACCTTGATGTGATGCTCAAAGTGTTGTAAAATTTTTTAAAAAGAATATATTTTGTAGATTTGGGATGTCAAGAGTTATCATTACTGATGGGGGAAGTTATTTCAAAAATGTTAGAATGGAGAAATTATTAAAGAAATATCATATAAATCATAGGATTGCTATTACTTATCATCCTTAGACAAGTGGTTTGGCTAAATTATCCAATGGGAAAATTAAAAGAATTATGGAAAAATTTGTGAATCGAACAAAAATGGATTGGTCAATCAAACTTGACTATTCTTTGGGGGCTTATAAGAGTGCATATAAAACTCTTAAAGGAATGTCCCCGTATAGGCCAATATTTGGAAAAGCTTGTCACTTACTAGTTGAACTTAAGAATAAGGCATATTGGGCAATTAAAGAGTTCAATTATATTTTGAAAGATACAGGTGAGAAAAGATTGTTACAATTAAGTGAGCTTGATAAGATAATGAATGAATCTTTTTGAAAGTGCCAAAATTTATAAAGAAAAGATGAAGATGTGGCATGATCGAAGGATTCTTACTAAAAATTTTCAGTCGGGGCAACAAGTTTTGCTATATAATTCAAGGTTAAGATTATTTCGAGGCAAACTTAAATCCAGGTGAATGGGCCCATTTATTGTGATTAAAGTATATCTTTATGGAGCTGCGGATATTAAAGATCCTAAGTCAGAGAAAATCTTTAAAGTTAATGGACATATACTGAAACCTTAATTTGTTGGGGATCAACATAAGTTTAATGATGGAATGATGTTGGGTCAACTAGAGTAAGCCTTGGTTACGTTGGGCTGACGACATAAAACCAAGCGCTTTGTGGGAGGCAACCTATAGTTATCAGTGTGTTTTTATTTTGATTATTATTTTATGTGTGATTAAGAAAATTTGGGGTAGTATTTTTTAGACTATTATCTATTAGTATTGATTTTAAGACTTTATTTAGTGATTTAGACGTGTTAAAATGAGAATTTGGACGTTAAGTTGACTAGTGCAAAAATGTGCACTGACGTTTAAGCGCCAAAACCGACGCTTAAGTGCGACAGTTTAAAACATGAGCAAAATTAATATTCTAGAAGGGAAAATTGCCTAAAAGTTTGTAAAAACGTGCTAAGGTAGTTTCTAAATATGTATAGGAGTTATTGGAAGGATTTAGGCCTATAAATAGAAGGGTTTAGTGAAGGAATTTCACCCCATATCATATCTAGCCCTAAAGTCTAAGAGAGAGATAGATTTTATGATGATGTCTTCATGGGAGATGGATTTGAAGAATACGGAGGGGACCATGAGGAAGAAATTCATTATTCAAATTGCACAAGAGATGTATAACAGTTTCTTAGCTGTTAGTATTGAAGGGATATCAGAGAAGATAAATAAAATTGAAAATACCATGTCTGTACTGGAGACTAAGGTATTGGAGATTCATGCACATCTTGAGCATATTGGATGGTAATTGAAAATGCAATTTAGCCACACTAGTTATATAGAGGAAGCCGATAAGGAGATGTTTCTTAAGCGAAAGTGGATTGAAGAAGATTGCATCTGAGCACGTCACCACCGTCCGCTTTATCAACTTTATATTCCAGTTGCCCTAGGAGAGACTAATGAAAGTCCTGAATTTGTTCCTTATAATGAAGAATGGAATTAAGTTCTATGTTTGAAGTTATGTTTTTTTGTGTTTAAAGTAGTTGTCTTTAAGTGTTTTAGTGTTTAAGACTTGCTTTTAGTATTTGTGTTACTTAGGTGTTTAATTGCGAAAGATTGTTAAGTGTTTGTATTTAGGAAAGTTTACTCATCCAAGACTATTTGGAATGAGAACTAAGTGTTTAAAAGTATTTGTACTTGTTTGTAAATTCATATAAGTTTATTTGTGTGAAAATTTTTGTTATTTTTAGCCTCAAACTGAAATAGTTATTATGTAGAATTTTAAGAGAGAGGGGAGTTATAAGAAGTTGAAAATAGTCATTTAAGTGTTATGAAACCATTTAGGGGTGGTTTACTTAAGCGAATAGTGCATTTTACTTTAATTTAACTGGCGCCTAAGCACCACAACTCGTGCTTAAGCACGAGCCAACCCAAAAAGGTAGGCACATAAGCGCCACTTACCTGCAATTAAGCGTCAGTTCACAAAAACTGATTTGCAAATGGTTAAAAGTGATTTTTTGAGCCATAAATCACCATTTTTAACGCTTTACTTCTATGTAAAAACCTTGGATTTTCACCATGTAATTTGTGCACATTTGGAAAATTTTGAAAATTCACTATTCATGGTGAAAAATGAGGAAAAATCTATGGAAATTGCATGAGAAGTTTAGTTTGTACTTTTGGAAGTTTAATTTAGTAATTTAAATTTGATTTTTGAAGTTTTTGTTGGAATTTATCAAATTTATAGAATGACACCAAGAATGAAGAGGAGCAAAGGCAAAGCCCCTTTCGATTCAAGTAAATTTGTTAGTTCAAAAGCTCAAGATCGGTATAGTGATGCGTTGCAATCACGCAAACTGATTTAGGAGCAATGTTTTAGAAATCCGGGTGGAAACGTGGAAGATTTAATTGTTCGCCGATAGTGGGAACAATTATGTTGTTTCTATGCTGTGAAAGTTATATCTGTTGAGGGAGTTCTATGCAAATCTCCCTGAAGCTGAAGAAAATCGAGTCATGGTTCGAGGGAAGTTGGTACCTTTTTCGCCAGAAGTAATCAACTTGTTTTACTATTTACTATCAGATACATTATGTTTTTACGCAAATTATAGTCCTATTGAAGCAGAATTATACAAGATTACTTCTTACTTGACTTTTGGGAGAGGACTTTGGAAAATAACTAATGAAAGGAGAGTTAACTTCCCAACTTCAAAGTTATGTGCACCTTCAAAGGCCTGGCACTATTTCATTTCTTCTCGCCTGCTTCCGACCAATCATATCGGTGAAGTGACCAGAGAAAGAGCGACATTGAACTATTGTATTCAAGAGGGAAATATCATGAACATTGGAGTTTTGATTTGTCAGACTATCAATAGTTTTGCTACAGTTGTTACAACTGCAGGTCTCTGATTTACTTCCTTGATCTTTTCTTTGTGTGAGCAGGCTAAAGTTAAATATGATAGCTGAGAGGAAGTGTTATTACCTCTAAAGCCCATCACTAAGGTGAATGTGAAGACTTATTTTGAGCATTCAATTTTTGGCTAGAGAGGATGATTTTCCCAAAGCTATGGAATGAAGACGTCTGCTGCTTCTACAACTAGACCATCTACCTCACTTGCTTCTACATCTCCACATGAGTCTACTGATACCCGAGATGAGTTATTACAGAAGATGATGGATAATATCAATTTTACTGTTGATAAGGTACAAAATTTAGAGTGTTTTACAGATCATACTAATAGTTATAATAGGAGAAAGAATGATTATGAAGAGAAATTCCACTCATCTTTGGAGAGCCTGATTAGAGGTGACCCAGGAGTGCAATTTCTTCCATATCCTTGATATCCTGATTATGAGCCTACAAAAAAGTGGTATAGCGGTGATTCTGAGGATGAGGAGTAGGATTCAGATATTTTTATGTTTGTTTATGTTGAAGACTATGTGATGTAGTACTGCAACATTTGTTTTGTGTTGATTTGGACTATGTACTATGTTATGTTTGGGACCTTTTATATTGTTATTGTGCTGTTGTGTTTTGTTAGTGGCACTTTTAAAAATTCTAGGGTAGTAACTATTGATGTGTGTATTTTAGTTAGATTAGGATTGAACTTGATTCTATGTCTTTTGAAATGTTTAAAAATCAAGCTAACTTAGATCTTAAATTTAAATTTATGAAACTGCTACCCTCTATTTTTATTTTATCATGTTAGTTAGTTTGTTTTTATGTTGAGATAATGAAATCAAGTTAGTGTATTAGTTTACTTTTATGTTTATACCCACTACTTAAAATTCTGATGAATCTCTACATCTTAAATTTAAATGAAAATATAGAAAATTTGATCAAAAATTAATTTTACTGTTGTTTTTAGTTTTATACTTGTATCATTAGAGTTTAAAAATTCATGTTATTATGTTTTAAATTTTCATTCCTACTTATATATATCTCATGCTAAACTGTTTAATCTGTTAAAAATTTAAGTTGGGGGATGAAAAATATTTTCAAAACTGGAATTTTATTTGTTCTCAAATGTGTTACAAGTGAATTTGATTTGAAAAGACAAAAATTTGATTATGTATATGAAGTTATATTAGGGAAGTAAATTTTGATTTTAGAAATGAGTAAGAAAATTTAGTTAAAATTTTTAGTAATGAAGAAAGACTTTAAGTTAAAGGTTTTTAGATGAGAAAATGTTTAATATAAGTAACTATCTTTAGTAAGAAAAATTATATTTTTGAAAAATTTAGATAATTTAGACTTTTATTTTTAATACTTAAATTTATTTTATTAAAATAATTTTCAAAACCATTATTATATTTATAAGTAAAAGACTTATATCAAGACTTTTCTTTAGGAAAGGAGAAGTAGAATTCAAAATCATTAAAGGCCTATCCAGATATAGTAATCCTTACCTAAAAAAGAAAAAGAAAAGGAAAAAGGAAAGAAAAGAAAAAGGAAAGAAAAAGAGAAAGAAAAGACAAAAAAAAAAGAAAAAAAAAGAAAAAGAGAAAAAAATTAGGAAGGAGAAGCTTGAGGATTAGTGCCTATTCAAAAGTTGGTTCTACATTTGATCTTTTTAAGGTATAAAACTTAAGAAACTCTTAAGCTTATAGATATAATATAGTAAGTAAAATTATTTTTAATGAAAATTTTTAAGTGGAGATAATAAAAGAACTAAATTCTAAATTTGGAAAATCTACAATATATTTCTGAATTAGATTTTCATCTTTCTTAACATTAATAATTTCTAAACTCTAAGTTGGTCTCATTTACTGAATATTTTTTTCTAAATTAGAGTGCTATATTTCTAAATCAAAATTTTAGTAACTCCTAAAGAAACTCATATACATACATACGTATTTAGTTTCTAAAGATTTTTCCATAATTTTTTTAATTTCCCGATTGGATAATTCGGCCAAACCATTTATCTGAGGATGATAAGCAGTAGCAATTCTATGATTTATATGATATTTCTTTAATAATTTCACCATTATGGAATTTCTGAAATGACTTTCTCCATTAATTATGATAACTCTCGGCATCCCAAATCTAAAAAATATGTTCATTTTCAAAAACTTTGCAATACTTTGAGCATCACATTGAGGTAAAGCAATAGATTTTATCCATTTTGATACATAGTCTACTGCTAACAGTATATATAAATTCCTAAAGGATGGTATAAATGGTCCCATAAAATCTAATCTCCAAATATCAAATAATTCAACTTCTAACATATAATTGAGGGGTATCTCATTTCTTCTAGAAATATTGTCTACTCGTTGACATCTATCACAGGTTTTAATATAAGCATTGACATCTCTAAAAATAGTAGGCCAATAGAATCCAGATTATAAAATTTTGTATGTTGTTTTATCAACACCAAAATGTCCCCCAAAATCAGAATTATGACATTTTTGAATAATTTCATAAGTTTCTTCTAATAGTAAACATCTTCGAATAATCAAATCCTTTCCTTATTTATATAAAAACAGGTCATCCCAAAAATAATTCTTAGCTTCAGAAATAAATTTCCTCTTCTGTTGGTATGTCATTTTATAGGGTATAATATCACTAACAAGAAAGTTCACAATGTCGACATACCACAGAACACACCACAAATTAATATTGAACAGTTTTCATCTGAAAAATGTTCGTTAATTTCTTTTTCAAAATAGAGTGGTTTTTCTAACTCAAGCTTAAGCAAATGATCAGCAATTTGATTTTCAGTTCCCTTTCGATCTACTATTTTAAATTCTTGCAAAAGAAGAATCCATCTTATAAGTCTAGGTCTAGTATCATTCTTTTTCATTAAGTACTTAATAACAGAATGATCTATATGCACTACACAATGAGCTCCAATTAAATATGATCAAAATTTATTAAAGGCATGTATTATTGCTAATAACTCTTTTTCAGTGGTTGTATAATTAATTTGAGTTTCATTAAGAGTTTTACTAGCATAGTAAATTACTTTAAAACTGTTATCATACCTTTGTCCTAAAACAGCTCCAATAGCATAATCACT
Source organism: Phalaenopsis aphrodite (assembly GCA_003013225.1). Classification (NCBI taxonomy): domain Eukaryota; kingdom Viridiplantae; phylum Streptophyta; class Magnoliopsida; order Asparagales; family Orchidaceae; genus Phalaenopsis; species Phalaenopsis aphrodite. The sequence continues at coordinate 1,000,045 of NEWO01000219.1, forward strand.
AGCATTACACATCAATTCAAAAGATTTCCCCAATCTGGTGAAATTATAATTGGTGTAGTGCTAATTTTTCTTGTAATAATTCAAAAGCTTTTATGCATTCCTCATCAAAAATTAAAAATTGCATCTTTCTCCAGTAAATGGCATAAAGGCTTAGCAATTTTTTAGAAGTCTTTAATATATCGTCTGTTGAGTCTAGCATGTCCTAAAAACTCAAAATTCCCCTTACACTTATTAGATAAGGTAAATTGACAATTACTTGAGTTTTAGCAGGATCTACTTCCATACCTTTTCTGATATTTTATGTCCTAAGACAATTCCTCATGCTACCATAAATTGACATTTTTCCCAATTAAAGACTAAATTTGTTTCTTCACAGCACTTAAGAACTTTTGATAAATGTTCTAAATAAGAGTCAAATGAAGTTGCAAATACTGAAATTGCATTCACTCATATTTTTCTTCATAATTAGTTATGAAATGACATTCACTCAGATATCTTATAACATTCATTCTATAACATTCATCATCTTTACCTTTTGCAGGATATTTCATTGATCTTGAAATGTTAAAAACAATAAGTCTCGACTAAAACCAAAAGCAGTTAAAAACAAAATATAAAAACTTATATCAAATCCTCCACCAAACTCTTGAAGTTCCTTTGAAGATATTCTCTTTTACAACACTCTCAAAATAAATTAAAAACAAAAAGGATAAAGTAAATTTGTGGTGCCTAAAAATCTCTCAAAAAATCTCTCATTTCCAACACTTCTTAGAACTTTCAAGCACACTTTTAAAAGTCTCAACTCCCTTCATTTATAAATCTTCAAGAGGTGTCTTGGTAACTTTTCAAAATGTGTCCCAACTCGATGTATTCTCCAAAGGATGCATCCTTTCATAAGTCTTTTAATAATATTTTATTTCTAGCCAATAGGTGTCTTAAATACCTCTTCAAAATTTGATCAAATAAAAAAAACTGCCAAATAACTGCCTCCGAAGCTTAAGCGCGGGGCCTCTGCGCTTAAGCGCGGTCTTCTCTATTTAACCGGCGCTTAAGCGCCAGATCTGACACTTAGGGAGCAAAACACTTTACCACAATTTTCACCACTTTGATCTAAACTTGATCCTTTTTCACTTCTTTTAGCATTTTTCACCTTTTTACTTGTACGTGAAAGAAAAACACAAAAATACCTTCCATTAAAGCGCAATATCTCAAAATAGGTATAAAAATGTGTTTAAAAACACAATATATTTTAGGTGTATCAGCAAACCATAGTTTATCTGTGTTAGTATGTTTGTGATTTGTAATTGTTTTAGGTGTGATGTTTTTGTTTTAGCATGGATTGGTCAGTTTTATTGATGTTGGTAGATGTTTGGATTGTTAATGGATTGATTTGATTTTTCTGTATCATGAGTAAGGTGATTCTTTAACTTCTTGTTGTGGTTATACTTATATTTTTTTTTCTGGTAGTAGTTGGATTAACGAGTACATTACGACTCAATTCTAAACCAGACTTAACAATTAATTGGAGATATGATGAGTTTTGACTTGTCTATCTAAATCTTGTTACTTCCTTTATCTGATCTTATTTTCTTCAATATGGTTCAAAAAACCATTCACAGAAGAACTCGAGGATGATCTTACACTACCTTTATAACTGTTTGAGGTGCATACTTAAAGGGATAAGGTGATGCATGAGGCTGGTGCTCACGAGCCAATATATCAGGGATAATCATGTCCATGGGAATAGACCTATAAAAGCATTTAAAAGTACCCATTTGATATGTGAAGTGATTCCATTAGAATTGAAAGTAATTAAAGGAGGTGTGACAAGATGGAGGAAGAATTGATCTCATTTATGTATTGATGTTTGTATTTGCATTACAACAATATAGAGGACTTGAGGAACATTAAAATATATATTCTTATGTTGATACTTGTTATGTTAGTTAAACTTTTCCTTAGGTTATCTTCATTCAGCATGCTTTAGTTTAAATTTACTTTCTGATGCACATTATTCTGTCCTGATGAATACTTATAGATGTTTCTGATAGGCATTTGTGGGAGATAAAATTTTTGATCCAATTTTCTTCCTACTTATATTTTTTGTATCGAATATTATACATATTAAAAATCAAGTTTGGGTTTAAGAAAAATATATTTAAAACTTAACTTCATGTGTCCTTGCTAGATTATATTTAATTTGATATTACTATTAAAATGACTTTTGGTATGTGGTGTTATCTTTAGGTTATTATACTTTTAATTTTAGGAATGTTAGAAAGACTTACTTGGGATCCTATGTGAAGAAAACTACTCTAGAGTTAAGATATTTTGTAGGAGGAAAATGATTTTGCTATTTATGGTAGAAAGGAGTTGAATATTTGAAAAGCTAAGATGCTTAAATTTACACTATGAGAATTGAGCCTTTATTGAAACTTTTTGTTAAAACTAATACTTACACTTTTAAAAAAAGAGAGAAAGTTTTGAATATTTAACTTTTGGAAGAGGGTAGTGAAATTTAAAACTATTAAAGGTCTATCCAGATATAGTAATCCTCACATGAAAATTGAAAGGATTGAAAAAAAAGGATTCTAAAAAAATGTAAAAAGAACTGAAAGGTTAAGAGAAGCTTGAAAAGATGTCTAACCAAAAATTGGTTTCACTTGAATTTTTTTAAAGAAGAAAACTTAGAAAAATCCAAAGCTTATTTTTTATTAAAAATTAAAAAAAGTATTGATCAAGTTGCTATAGATAGGGTGCGTAAATTCATTTTTTAAAACATTCTATGAGTCTTTAGTTTGGCAAATTTTAATAACTTTTGAAGTAAATAAAAAATCAGGATTCCTAAGTTGAATATGAGATATCCTTCCTAGTCCTAAGCCGATTTGCTAAATTTCTCCTAAGTTACACTATAATATTTCTGAGACAAAATTATAGGAAACTCTATTGAAACTCACTATCTCAAACAAACAAATTTAGTTTTTTAAATTTATATTATTACTTGAGGACAAGTAACGTTTAAGTTTGGGAATTTTATGTCTTTTTTATGCTTAATTTATTTACATTTATCCCATATTTTTTAACTAAATTACACTTTAAAGAAAGGTTATTTTTAGTTTTATCTTGCAGGTATAACACTTGGAATAGATTAAAGCTAAAACGGGGTGAAATAGAGACAAACAGGAGCAAACGGGGGGTGTTGTGACTCACCAAAAAATGTTATATTTTTTATATACATTTTATGTTCATTTTTTATGATCTAGCACTTCAATGGAAAGTATTTTATGTTTTTTTGGTTTCAGGCACAAGAGATGGATGAAAAAGAAAATTCCATAACTTGACAAAGGTAAAGCCTAATCCCTTGAAATTTTTACTGAGGTAGCTCTGGTCAAGAGAACCACTTGGACCAAATTCCATGATTTTTTTAGTTTCATTTGAATTATTAGAATTATTTAAGTGAAAATCACTTTTTTTAGCCTTTTAAAAATTATTTTTAAACTTTAAAATTCAATATCTTCATTTGAAAAAATGGGAAAAATATTCCAACTGCTCCTAAAAACTTCAGAAACAATTTAGAACATTTCCATAAATTTTATTTGTTTTATGATTTTTATTTAATTTTTAGTTAATTAAATATTAAATTAGGCTTAAAAAATGAAGTTTTTATTTTATTTTTAGAAAATCCCTCTAATTACAGAGAACTCCCAAAACCAATTTTTATAATTTTTTGAGTTGCATTTTAATGTCAAAATGGTATTTAACTTAAAAAAAATCAATTTGAGTTATTAAATGAACTACAAATATTTTGAAATTTTTATGGGGCATTCTTTGAACTTAAAATTACAGTTGAGATTAAAAACCAAGTATTTAAATGTTTACATTTCCCAAATTAATTTTCTTTGTGTTTTAGGATTTTTTGAGAATTAAGTGTGTTCTTAATGACTTAGCTTATGAAAAAAATTTCAAAGAGTTCTCTGGTCACAAAAAACCTTCCAAGTTTTTTTTGGATTTTTCTAAAAAATATGCAAATTATTATGATTAATTTATGCATATAATAGACATAAACTTAAAAAATATGGATCTCGATCTAGAGATCTTTTCTGACTTTGGAAAAATCAAAAAATGTTTCCCATGACAAAGGCAACAACATGCCAAAATTTCAAGTAATGGTGAAACGTCTACAAGCATGGAGAATTAAAAGGCTCAAAATAGTATTTAATTAATTAAAAATAAAATATGTATCAAATAAACTTCAATCTATTTCCATATTGTTCTTCTCTGTTCACTGAGCACTAAGGTATTTTTATTTTATTTTTGTGATTTTTCTACACTAAGATATGAATTTTTAAAGTTATGGAGCATTTTCTGAATTATTTAAATCCCTATTTATCTATTTAAACACGTGGCGCCATGTCAACCTATGACAGCTCAGAAACTCGACGCAGCCCGCTCTCATTCGATGTCGCCATCCACAAAGCCACTGACTCGGCCTGTGCTTTATGAACCATGCTCCCATCCGATGCAATCAAAGCCCTCCATTTGATACACGCGTGATCCAATCACTTCTCATCATCCTCCCTAAATAGAGTGAACCCGTGACTGTAGACCCTAAGACCTTAAGATCTCCCCCATTTGTCAACCAAATGACCTCGAGTTTGATCCTATGGACTCTTCTAAGTGTGACAAACACATCCATATGGTAAACATGCCATTAAATAAATTCTAATTAAATGGAGAATCAAAATAGGCTCGAAAAGAGGGGAAGTTCAATACCTTTGATTTGATAAGGGAAGCTTCAATCAGATGTGCTCGACACGTTTGTGGAGGTCTAATGAGGCTAGATATTAAGCCTCTGGTCGTGGTGGACCCAAATTTGATCAAGGCCGAATTTGGGTGTTGATCAAATTCTAGTATAGAGGCTCTGTATGAGGGGGGTTTGATGGGGATTCTTCTTCTTTCACTGTGGTGATGGTGTGGATGAGTTTAATTTGAATTTGGTGCACTATAGAGGTGTGGTGGAGAATGTCCTGTCTCTGGCAAGGATTTGAGCTCAAAAATTGAACTCTGGTAAGGGAAATTGGAGCAGAGAAGTGGTTGGGTTTCACTGAGGAGGTATCAAAGAGGCTAGGGGAACAATTTAGATGGGTGTCCTTGAGAAAATTTCAGTACACTCTCCATGTCCATGGAGGTGAAGCTTTTATTAAAAAAAGGCTTAGGGTGGCTTTGTGGGCCAATGTATGGGTGCAAAGTGTTGCTTATGTGGCGGCCTCTAAGTTTGAATCGGGTTTAAAGTTTTGGGCGATGGCTCATGGTTTTGGCTCCTCCAGTGACTAGGCTAGTTGGCAAGGCTAGGGGAGATGGACAAGAGGTCAGGTGAGCCAGGGGAATCTGTCACAACAATTTATTTGGGCAGGTGTTTAGCTTTAGCAAAAATCCTTTAGGCTTAAGCAAATTTGGAAGCAAATCCCTTGATTTAGGGAAACTTTGGTCCATGACTCATTTGGGTAGTTCCATAGGGTTTAGCCTGGTCAATAAGGTCCAAATTTTGCTGTAGAAGTCTTGCCTTGACCAATTTGACATGGCTAAGTCAATTTTGGTGCATGTGTCCAATGTGGTCCAAATGAACGAAGCTTGG
>NEWO01000219.1:1024328-1043806 GCA_003013225.1 Phalaenopsis aphrodite
TTCCACCTGGGGCCTAACATTCTCATATTAGAACCTAAAATAAAAAACCATGTTAGGGGCTTTAGCCTATCACTTTAAAGTCTTCTAACTCTACACCCATTAATGAATATTTCCCTATTTATTTGCACTAAATCATATGAATTACATTCTCATTCTTACAACCTCATGTGATTCTTTCTAATTGTTGACTGAGACATACCAGCCCGATTCTTACATGTTCTCATAACAAATTTTAATATATAGATTGGCAAATCAAGAAATAAATGAAGTACATGGATTTAAATCATCACAACTTCTTCCAATATTAAAGATGAATACTCTCCACAACTTCCATCCAAAACTTAATTATTTATCATTTTAAGAAAAAAGATAAAGAAAACTACTCAGAATCCATGGAGAAAACAAAATCACACTATATTTTAAAAGAAAAAAATCATTGTCAAACCAACAACAAGTCTCAATTAAAACCAAAAGTAGTCTAAAATAAAAAGATAAAAACTTATCTCAAGTTCTCCACCAAACTCTTGAGGTGCCTTGGGATCTCTTTAAAATGTGCCTTTATTCAATGTATTTGCCCAAGAGACGCATCCTTTCATGATAATTTTCGTCCATAGTGGTTACAACCACCTATTAAGTCAATGGGTGCCTCAAAAACCTCTTTGAAATTTGTGAAAATCGATTTTACTCGTCTAGCAACTGTCATTGGCGCTTAAGCTTGACCCACAAGACATAAGGAGCGAATTCTTGTCTCTCAGTAGTCTCTCCAAGAATATAGAGTTGATAAAACGAATGGTGATGACAAGTAATGCACTTAAAATATATAGTGTTTTTAGACACATTTTTATACCTATTTTTGAGATATTGCGCTTTAATGGAAGGTATTTTTTGTGTTTTTCTTGCAAATACAAGTAAAAATGGAAAAAAATGCTTAAAGGAGTGAAAAAGGATCAAAATTGGAGAAAAAAGGTGAAAAATTGTGCAAAAGTGTTCTGGCACCTAAGCGTCGGTTAAAACATAGAAGGTCGCGTCTAAGTGCCAAGACTCCGCACTTAAGCGCTAGTGGCAGTTACTAGATGAGTAAAATTGGTTTTCATGAATTTCAAAGAGTTTTTTGAGGCACCCATTCGCTTAATAGGTGATTGTAACCACCATGGACGAAAATTATCATGAAAGGATGCGACTCTTGGACAAATACATTGAATCAAGACACATTTTAATGAGATCTCAAGGCACCTTAAGAGTTTTGTGGAGGACTTGAGATAAGTTTTTATCTTTTTGTTTTAGACTACTTTTAGTTTTAATCGAGAATTATTGTTGGTTTGATAATGATTTTTTCGTTTAAAATAAAGTGTGATTTTGTTTTCTCCAAGGATTCTGAGTAGTTTTCTTTATCTTTCTTCTTAAAATGATAAGTAATTAAGTTTTGGATGAAAGTTGTGGAGAATATTGATCTTTAATGTTGGAAAAAGTTATGATGATTTAAATCCATGCACTTCATTTACTTCTTGATTTGGCCAATCCATATGTTAAAATTTGTTGTGAGAACACGTAAGAACCGAGCTGGTATTGTCTTAGTCGACAATTGGAAAGAATCACATGAGGTTGTATGAATAAGAATATAGTTCATATGACTGAGTGCAAATAAATAGGGAAATATTCATTAATGGTTGTAGAGTTAGAGGACTTTAAAGAGATGGGTTAAAGCTCCCAACTTGGTTTATTGTTTTAGGTTCTGATACGAGATTGTTAGCCCCTAGGTAGAGGAAATCGAGAGAACTCTAGAGTGGGAGCTAGTATCTTCCCTTCTTAGCCAGTCTTTAGAACTATTCAAACTTTAATCTAGCCAGTATTCTTTATAACATCTCTAGTAAAGGTAAAGAATATTATTGCTTCTATTTGCCACAACAATTTGCATACTTCTACAACAGAATCCCTATGCTTATTACTGATTCATGATAAGAAGAAAGATATTTTCGTATTAAATACTTTTCTTATACAAAAACTTTAGTTATTTTTTTATTTTTTTGTTAAAATATCAAAAATGCCAAAAATATTTTAAATTCTTGCAAAAATCATTTTATGTTTGATTAAATATCTTTTTAAAAATAGAAAAACTTTTTAAAAAGTGCATATTGCATAATCTTCCCAGTGGGTTCGATATTCAGGTCTTAATCAAAAAGTCCTACATTACTTGATCATGATACGTATACTTTCATAGTATCTCAATATAAATATATATAAACTAAAAAGTTAAATTCTTATTTTTCTTCATAATCAAGTTTTTAGTTTTGTTGCAAAATAAGGAAATATAAGTGAAAAATATCATCAGAACTATTTCTATATTGTGCATAAGCATTAAGTATTCATGAATCAAGTTTTTGGTGCCGTTGTCAGAGATTAAAATCTTCAAGTAGTGGTGTCAACTTCATAAATCCTTACATATACAAAAAATCATGATCAAGTTTTTGGCGTCATTGCCCAGGGAAAAGGAAAGAAAACTAAGTAAACTTATATTTTTTAAAAATTCTTATTTAAACTTTAAATATTGTATCTTATTTTCTATGTTTTATTTTATTTTATTTTATTAAGTTAGTGTATGCGTTGTTCAAGCTCTAAAGAACTAGTGTCCTATGATTCTGAATTAGAAAGAACTATTAGAAAAATCAGAAAACCCAAAAAAAAATACAAATCTTGAAAATTCCAAAAAAATTACAAAAATGACAAACCAAAATAATCAAAATGCTGAAATTCATCAAGAGTTTAGACCTTTAAGAGATTATGCCAACCTTACTGTAGATGAACTTCACTGTAGTATTAAAAAATATACTATAGTGGTTAATTCATTTGAGCTTAAACTTGCTATATCCAAATGATATCAAATAATTAGTTTTGGGGATCACCAACTGAAGATCCAAATTTACATCTTACCAATTTTCTAGAATTGTGTGCAACATTTAAATACGATGGTGTTTCAGATGATGTCTTAAGACTTAGGTTATTTCCTTTCTCACTGAGGGATAAATCTAAGATGTGGTTGAATTCGTTAGCACCTGGATCTATCAGAACTTGGGGTGAATTAGTACAAAAATTCCTTGATAAATATTTTTCACCATAAAAACTACGAAACTTAGAAATTATATTACATCTTTTAATCAGTTTGAAGGGGAATCTATTTATGAAGCATGAGAACGATTTAAAGAACTCTTAAGAAAGTGTCCACACCATGCTATACTAGATTAGTTAATAATTCAAACCTTTTCTAATGGATTAATTGGTTCTCGTAGATATATTATCGATGTCGCTGCTAGTGGTTCATTGATGTCAAAACATTTCATGACGATTATGCTTTAATTGAAGAGATGGCTTCTAATATTTTTCAATGGCCTTCTGAGACGGTGAATCCAAAGAAAGTAGCCAATATTCATGAAACTGATGCATTTACTAAGTTAACAAATCAAGTTGTTGCAATTTCAAGGAAGTTAGACCAATTTAGAATGAATTTTTCTCAACTAATTTTCATGATTAAAGAGAATTCATTAGGTCAAATGATAGATTCTCAAGGATCATTAGAAACTTTGAATGCCACAAATAATAAGCAAAATAAACCATATTCCAACTATTATACCCCGGGTTGGAAGAACCATCCCAACTTTAACTAAAATAATAATTCGGGGGTTAATAATCAGCAATAGGGGAACAACCAAGTAAACCCATTAGAAAACTGGAACAACCAAGGGAATAATAATTATACATTTACTTATCCTCCAGGTATCAACAGTAATACACAATTTAAGGATAAGAAGTTTTCTATAGAAGAAGTGGTGTTATAAATGGGTAATCAATTACAAAGTCAAGGAGCTACAATTAGAAATACTGAGAATCAACTTGGGCAAATTGCGAGTTCATTAAGTGATAGATCCCAAGGAACACTTCCTAGTAATACCGAATCAAATCCAAAAGACCAGAATAAAGAGTAAGTTAAAGTCGTACAACCTAGAAACAGAAGAGAGTTGGAAGGTAGAATTCAAAAAGAGATTGAAGTAGAAAGAGAAGAAATTAAAGAATCAAAAGAGGATGCTCCAAGAGATTCTAAAAGACCTATTTCTCCATCAAAAATTGATTTAAAAAAACCACCTCCTCCATTTTCTCAGACACTTTGACAACAGAAGTTGGATAAGTAATTTTTAAAATTTTTTGGGAAATAGCTAAGAAGCTTACAATCAATATTCCTTTTGCTGAAACCTTAGAACAAATGCCAAGTTATGTAAAGTTTATGAAGGATATTCTCAACAGAAAAATGAAGTTTGAAGATAATGAGACTATTGAACTTAGTGAGGAGTACAATGCTATAATTCAGAAGAAACTTCCTGAAAAGCTTAAAGATCCTGGTAGCTTTACAATTTCAGGTGCAATTGGAGACAGATTTTATGGGAAAACTTTATGTGATTTAGGTGCAAGCATCAACCTTATGCCATTATCAATATTTAAAATATTGGGATAAGAAGAAATAACTCCTACTACTGTAACTCTGCAGTTAGCAGATCGTTTAATAACCTATCCTAAAGGAGTTATAGAAGATGTCCTAGGGAAAGTGGATCATTTTATCTTTCTCGTTGATTTCATTGTACTAGATATGAGGAAGATAAAGAGATAACTATCATTTTGGGGAGACCTTTCCTAGCCACAGGAAGAGCAATGATAGATGCACATAAATGAGAATTAACAATGTGTGTCAATGATCAAACTATTACTTTTAACATTTCAAAATCAATGAAATACACTGCAAAAAGTAAAGATGATGAATGCTATAGAATGGATGTTACAAGATATCTGAGCGAATGCCATTTCAAGACTTCTTATGAAGAAAAATCTAAAGAAAAATATATGGAACACGAGCAAGAAGAGGAATTAGATCAATGTGTAAACCTTTTTAAAGAAGATTCAAGTTATGTTCAAGAAAGTTTAAAATTTTGGACACGATAGACAAAGATAAATCATTTTGTCCATCTATTGAAAAACCTCCAGAACTTGATTTGAAAGTACTTCCTGAACATTTATAATATGCCTTTTAAGGAGATTCCTCTGCTTTACCTGTTATAATTTCCTCAAAGTTAACAAAGGAAGAAGAAAAAAAGTTGATCAAAATTTTGAAAAAATTTAAGAAAGCCTTTGGATGGACAATTGCTGATATTAAAAGATTCAGTCCTTCAATTTGTATGCATAGAATTAATCTGGAAGAAAACTGCAAATTCAGGGCTGATCCACAAAGTAGATTAAATCTTGTTATGAAAGAAGTTGTTAAGAAATAAATTTTAAAGTGGTTAGATGCTGGAATTATCTACCCTATTTCAGATAGTGCATGGGTTAGTCCAATTCACTGTGTTCCTAAGAAAGGAGGAGTAACTATAACTGTGAATGAGCATAATGAGTTAATACCTACTAGACAAGTTACAAGGTGGCAAATATGCATTGATAATAGAAAACTAAATATTGCCACTAGGAAAGATCATTTTCCACTACCCTTTCTAGATCAAATGCTAGATAGACTAGCTGGGCATAAATACTTTTGTTTTCTGGATGGATATACCGATTATCACCAAATTCAAATATCTCCTAAGGATCAAAAGAAAACAACATTTACTAGTCCATATATTACTTTTGCTTTTAGAAGAATGCCCTTTGGTTTAAATAATCCTCATACTACATTTCAAAGATGTATGATGATAATTTTTTGTGATTTAATTGAAAAAGGGATTGAAGTCTTTATGGATGACTTTTCAGTGTTTGGAACTTCATTTGACTCATATTTAGAACATTTATCTAAAGTTCTTAAGCGTTGTGAAGAAACAAATTTAGTCAATAACTTGGAAAAATGTCAATTTATGGTAGCAGAAGGAATTGTATTCGGTCATCAAATATCAGAAAATGGTATGAAAGTAGGCCCTGTTAAAATTCAAGTGATAGTTAATTTACCTTATCCAAAAAATATAAGGGAAATTAGGAGTTTTTTAGGACATGTTGGATTCTACAGGTGATATATTAAGGACTTTTCTAGGATTGCTAAGACTTTATGCCATTTACTGGAGAAAGATACAATTTTCAATTTTGATGAGGAATGCCTAAAAGCTTTTAAATTATTAAAAGAAAAATTAAGCACTGCACCAATTATAGTTTCACCAAATTGGGGAAAACCTTTTAAACTTATTTGTGATGCAAGTGATTATGCTATTGGAGCTATTTTAGGATAAAGATATGATAAAATATTCAAAGTTATTTACTATGCTAGTAAAACTCTTAATGAAACTCAAATTAATTATATAATAATTGAAAAAGAGTTATTGGTAATAATATCAACCTTTGATAAATTTAGATCATATTTGATTGGAACTCATTGTATAGTGCATACAGATCATTTTGCTATTAAGCACTTAATGAAAAAGAAGGATACTAAACCGAGACTTATAAGATGGATTCTTCTTTCACAAGAATTTAATTTTAAAATAGTAGATCGGAAGGGAACTGAAAATCAAATTGCTGATCATTTGTTCAAGCTTAAATTGGAAAACCACTCAGAAAAACCACTCTGTTTTGTAAAAGAAATTAATGAACATTTTTCAGATGAAAAATTTTTCACTGTAAATGAGTGGTGTGTTCCATGTTATGCCAACATTGTGAACTATATTGTTAGTGATCTTAAACCCTATGAAATGACATACCAACAAAAGAGGAAATTTATTTCTAAAGCTAAGACTTATTTTTTGGATGATCCTTATTTATATAAACAAGGAAATGATCTGATCATTCAAAGTTGTGTACCATTAGAAGAAACTTATAAAATTATCCAAAAATGTCATAATTCTAATTTTAGTGGAAATTTTGGTGTTGATAAAACAACATACAAAATTCTACAATCTGGATTTTATTGGCCTATAATTTTTAGAGAAGTTAATGCTTATATCAAAAGTTGTGATAGATGTCAAAGAGTAGGCAATATTTTTAGAAGAAATGAGATGCCCCTCAATTATATGCTAGAACTTGAAACATTTGATGTTTGGGGATTAGATTTCATGGGACCATTTATACCATCTTTGGAAATTTATATATTCTGTTAGCAGTGGAGTATGTATCCAAATGGATAGAAGTTGCTGCTTTACCTCGATGTGTTGCTCAAAGTGTTGCAAATTTTTTGAAAATGAACATATTCTAAAGATTTGGGATGCCGAGAGTTATCATTACTGATGGGGGAAGTCATTTCAGAAATGTCATTGTAGAGAATTTATTAAAGAAATATCATATAAATCATAGGATTGCTACTGTTAATCATCCTCAGATAAGTGGTTTGGCTGAATTATCCAATCGAGAACTTTAAAGAATTATGGAAAAATCAATGAATCTAATAAAAATGGATTGGTCAGTCAAACTTGACTATGCTTTGTAGGCTTATAGGACTGCATATAGAAATTATATAGGAAAGCCCCATATAGGCAAATATTTTGGAATGCTTGTCACTTACCAGTTGAACTTGAGCATAAAGCATATTGAGCCATTAAATATTTAAATTATAATTTAGAAGATGTTAGTGAGAAAACATTGTTACAATTAAATGATCTTGAAGAGATAAGGAATGAATCTTATGAGAGTGCTAAGATTTACAAAGAAAAGATGAAAATGTGGCATGACCGAAAGATTCTTACTAAAAGTTTTCAGCCAGGGCAATAATTTTTGCTATATAATGCAAGGTTAAGATTATTTCTAGGCAAACTTAAGTCCAGGTGGATGAGCCCATTTGTTGTTATAAAAGTTTATCCTTAAGGAGCTGTGGATATTAAAGATCCTAATTCTAAAACAAATTTTAAAGTGAATGGACATAGACTGAATCCTTATTATATAGAGGATTAGCATAAATATAATGATGGAATGACGTTGGGTCAACCAGAATGAGCACTGGTTATATCGGGCTGACGATGTAAAACCAAACGCTTTGTGGGAGGCAACCCATAGTTATCAGTGTATTTTTCCTTTGATGATTGTTTTGAGTCTGATTAAGAAATTTGGGGTAGTATTTTTGAATTTATTATGTGCTAGTAATGATTTTTAGACTTTAGAATGAGAATTTGGATGTTAAGTTGACAGGTGCAAAAAATGTGCACTGACGCTTAAGAGTCAGATCTGACGCTTAAGCGTGGTAGTTTAATCACATGTGCAAATTTCAATTTTTAGAAGGTATAACTGCAATTTAGTTAGAATAAATATGTCTTGGTAGTTTATAGTTGTGCCTAGAAGTTATGAGGGGGAATTAAATCTATAAATAGAAGAGGTTTGTGAAGGAATTTCACCCTGGATTATTTTTAGCCCTAAAAGTCTGAAAAAAGAGAGAGATTTAGAGAAAATGTCTTCATGGGAGATGGATTTGAAGAAGAAAGAAAAAGGCATGAAGAAGAAGTTCATTAGTCAAAGTGTACAAGAGATGTATAATGGTTTCTTAGTTGTTAGCATTGAGGGGATATGTGAGAAGATAAATAAGATGGAGAATATTATATCTGTATTAGAGACTAAGGCGCTTGAATTGCATGCTCATCTAGAACATATTGGGTGGCAACTTAAGATGCAATTCAACCATACCAGTTATGTAGAGGAAGCAGAGAAGGCGATGTTCCTTAAGCAAAAGTGGATTGAAGATGATAGTATTAGAGCTCATCACCACCGTCTGTTTTATCGACTCTATATTCCTAGAGAGACTACTGAAAGACAAGAATTCATTGCTTCTAATGAAGAGTGGCATTAAGTTAACTGTTAGGAATTGTGTGTTTGGAGTTATGTTTTTAAGTTTGTTAGTGTTTATGTCTTGTGTTTAGTGTTTGTGTCACTTATGTGTTTAATTGTAAACTGTGTGTTAAGTGTTTTGTACTTAGGAAAATTTTCTCTTCCAAGACTATTTGGAGAGAGAACTAAGTGTTAAATATGTTTGTACTTATTTGTGAATTAATATAAGTTTATTTTTATGAAAATTTGTGTTATTTTAAGCCTCAAATTGAATTAATTATTATGGAGAATTTTGAGAGAGAAGGGAGTTATAGAAAGTAAAGATAGTCATTTAAGTGCTATGAGACCATTTAGGGGTGGTTTACTTAGGCTAATAGTACATTTTACTTATAATTAAAAATTTTGAAAATTGTGCACTAGCACCTAAGCGCCACATCTCGCGTTTACATGCTAGCCAACTCGAGAGGCAGGTGCCTAAGCGCCACTTACCCGTGCTTAAGCACCGGTTCATGAAAATAGGTTTGTGAATGGTTAAAAGTGAATTTGAAGCCCAAAAATACCATTTTTTACACCTTATGTCATCTTCCCCATCTTAAAATCGCAATTTTAAGGGCTAGGGCAAGTGGTATTTGAAGATTCTTGGTGAAATCGAGTGAGATTTGCTAGATCCAAGTTCCTTAAGGTAAGAGCTTTACTTCTATGAAAAAATTTTGGATTTTCACCATATATTTTGAGCACATTTGGAATATTTTGAAAATTTATTATTCATGGTGAAAAGTGAAGAAAAATCTTATGGAAATTGCTTGGGAGGTTTAATGAGTGCTTTTAAAAGTTTTGTTTAGTGATTTAAACTTAATTTTTAAAGTTATTTTTAGAATTTATGAAATTTGTAGAATGACACTAAGAATGAAATGGAGTAGAGGAAAGAGCCCATTCAATTCGAGCAAGTTTGTCAGTTCGAAAGCTCAAGATCGATATAGTGATGCTCTGCAGTCACAAAAATTGATTCAAGTGCAATGTTTCAAGAGTCCAGGTGGAGAGGTAGAAGACTTGATAGTCCGCCAACAGTGGGAACAGTTTTGTTGTTTCTCTGTCGTCGCTGTGATTTCTGTTGTGAAGGAGTTTTATGCAAATCTCTCAAAGACTGAAGATGATGGAGTTATGGTTAGAAGAAAGTTGGTACCTTTTACTCCAGAGGTAATCAACTTGTTTTAACATTTATCACTAGAGACTATATTTTTATGCAAATTATAGTCCTAGTCTAGCGGAGTTGGATTAGATTATTTTATATTTGACTATTGGGAGAGAAATTTGGAAGATAACTAATGAGAGAAGAGTAAATTTTTCAACTTCAAAGTTATGTGTACCTTCGAAGGCCTTACACTATTTCATTTCTGCTTGTCTGCTTCCGGCCAATCATCTCAGTGAAGTGACCAGAGAGAGCAACATTAAATTATTTTATTCGGGAGGGAAAGCCCATCAACATAGGGGCTTTGATCTATCACACTATCATCAGTTCAGCTATTGCTGCTACTACTGCAAGTATGAGATTTGTTTCCTTAATATTTTCATTATGCAAGCGGGCTGGAGTGAAGTATGATAGTTGGGAGGAAGTTTTGTTACCTCTAAAGCCCATTACAAAGGTGAATGTGAAGACTTACTCTAAGCATTCAATATTTGGCTGGAGAGGAGGATTTTCCAGAAGTTATGGATTAGAGACATATGTTGCATCTACCTCTGCTGCATCTTCATCACGACCATCTACTTCTCGTGCATCTACATCTAGAGGTGATACCAAGACTCATGATGAGTTATTGCAGAAGATAATGGACAATATCAATGTTACCGCTGATAAGGTACAAATTTTGAGTGTTTTGCATATCATACAAATAGTTATAATAGAAGGAGGAGTGATTATGAAGAGAAATTCCACTCATCTTTAGAGAGCCTAATTAGAGGTGAACCAGGAGTGCAATTTCCTCCATATCCTCAATATCTGGATTATGAACCTGCAGAAAAATGATAAAGCAGTGTTATTTCAATTTTCATGCAATCACTACTTGCTACATGATGTGAACTATGTGGTCTGAGCTTGCTACATTTGCATCTGTGTGTGCTATTTTGGACTATGATTTATGTTGTGTTTTGAATTTTTAAGTTATGTTGTTGTTGTGATTATTGTGTTAGATAGTATTTCGTTTTTAAATTTTAGGGTAGTAGCTGTTGTTTTGTGTTTAGTACTATGATTTAGTTAGTTTAGAACTTAACTTAATTTCATATCTGTTATAAAGTAGAAAGTCTTGCTAGCTTAGATATTAAACTTGAAATTGAGAAACTTGTTGCCCTGTATTTTTCTTTTATCATGTTAGTGTGTTATTTGCTTTTATACCCATTGTTTAGAAGTCTATTGAATCTGTACATGTTAAAATAAAATGAAAATATAGAAATTTTGATCAAAAATTAATTTTACTCCTGTCATTAGTTTTATGCTTGTATAATTAGGATGTTAAAATTCCTGTTAGCATGTTATTTCAATTTTCATTTCCTGCCTATATAATTATCTGAAGCTAAACTGTTTAATCTATTAAAAATTTAAGTTTGGGTGGGATGAAAAATATTTTCAAAACTGAAATTTTATTTGTTCTCAAATGTACAACAAGTGAATTTGATTTTAAAAAAAAATTGATAATGTATATGAAGTTATATTAGAGAAGTAAAATTTGATTTTAGAAATGAGTAAGAAAATTTAGTTAAAATTTTAAGTAATGAAGAAAAACTTTAAGTTAAAAATTTTTAGTATAGAAAATGATTAAAATAAGTTACTATCTTTAGTAAGAAAAATTGTATTTTTGAAAAATTTAGATAATTTAGACATTTATTTTTAATACTTAAATTTCTTTTCTTAAAATGATTTTCAAAATTATTATTATATTTATAAGTAAAAGTATTATATCAAGACTTTACTTTAGGAAATGAGAAGTAGAATTCAAAATCATTAAAGGCCTATCCAGATATAGTAATCCTTGCCTGAAAAAGAAAAAAGAAAAAGAAAAGAAAAAGAAAAAGAAAAAGAAAAAGAAAAAGAAATGTAAGGGAGCATAAGCTTGAGGATTAGTGTCTAATCAAAAATTGGTTCTACATTTGATCTTTTTAAAGTATATGACTTGATAAAATCATAAGCTTATAAATATAGTATAGTAAGTAAAATTATTTTTAATAAAAACCTTTAAGTAGAGAAAATAAAAGAACTAAAATCTAAATTTGGAGAACTTACAATATTTTTTAATTAGATAGAAACTCATATTTTCATAGTTCTTAACATTAAAAATTTTCAAAATTTAAGTTGGTCTCATTTACTAATTATTTTTTTCTAAATTGGAATAGTATATTTCTAAATCTAAATTTTAGTTACTCCTAAAGTATACATATTTGGTTTTTAAAGATTGAAGTGTCACTTGAGGACAAGTAACATTTTAAGTTTGGGGATTTTGATACACCTAAAATATAAAGTGTTTTTAGACACATTTTTATACCTATTTTTGAGATATTGCGCTTTAATGGAAGGTATTTTTGTGTTTTTTTGTAGATACAAGTAAAAATAGAAAAAATTCTTAAAGGAGTGAAAAATGATCAAATTTGAAGCAAAAAGGTGAAAAATTGTGCAAAATAGTTTTGGCGCCTAAGTGTCAGATCCGGCGCTTAAGCGCCGGTTAAATAGAGAAGGCCGCACCTAAGCGCCGAGACCCCGCGCTTAAGAGCCAGTGGCAGTTACTAGACGAGCAAAATCAGTTTTCACAAATTTCAAAGATGTTTTTGAGGCACCTATTGGCTTATTAGGTGATTGTAACCACCAAGGATGAAAATTATAATGAAAGGATACATCTCTTGGGAAAATACATCGAATCAAGACACATTTTGAAGAGATCCTAAGGTACCTCTTGAAAAACTATAAAAGAAAGAAGAGAGAACTTAGAAAAGAGTCTTGAAAATATTGACAAGTTTTGAAAGTTCTTTTCTAGGGAGTTAGTTCGGAGAGATTTTCAGGAACCACTTTTTATTTTACTTTATCCTTTTTGTTATTTTTTTGAGTGACTGTAAAAAAGAAAAGATTCAAAGGAACTTCAAGAGTTTGGTGGAGGACTTGAGATAAGTTTTTATCTTTTTGTTTTAGACTGCTTTTGGTTTTAATCAACACTTGTTGTTGGTTTGACAATGATTTCTTCTTTTAAAATAAAGTGTGGTTTTACTTTCTCCATGGATTTTGAGTTCTTTATCTTTCTTCTTAAAATGATAATCATTAAGTTTTGGATGGAAGTCGTGGAGAGTATTGATCTTTAATGCTGGAAGAAGTTGTGATGATTTAAATCCATGCACTTTATTTACTTCTTGATTTGGCCAATCCAAATGTTAAAATTTGTTGTGAGAGAATGTAAGAATCGGGCTGGTATTGTCTCAGTCAACAATTGGAAAGAATCACATGAGGTTGTATGGATGAGAATGTAGTTCATTTGATTGAGTGCAAATAAATAGTGAAATATTCATTAATGGGTGTAGAGTTAGAGGACTTTAAAGTGACAGGTTAAAGCCCCCAACTTGGTTTATTATTTTAGGTTTTAATAAGATAATGTTAGCCCCCAGGTGGAGGGAATCGAGGGAACTCTAGAGTGAGGGCTAGTATCTTCCTTGCCTAATCGATCTTCAATACTATTCAAACTTAAAATTTACCAATGTCCTTTATAGCATCTCTAGTAAAGGTAAAGAATATTATTGCTCTTATTTGGCACAACACAATTTGCATACTTCCATAATAGAATTCCTATGCTTATTACTGATTCATGATAAGAAGAAAGATATTTTCATAATAAATACTTTTTTTCTACAAAAACTTAAGTTATCTTTTTACTGCTTCATTAAAATATCAAAAATACCAAAAATATTTTAAAATTTAAATTTCTGCAAAAATCATTTTTAATTTAATTAAATATCTTTCAAAAAATAGAAAAACTTTCTAAAAAGTGCATATTGTATAATCTTCTCTGTGGGTTTGATATTCAGATCTTAATCAAAAAGTCTTATATTACTTGATAACGATATGTATACTTACATAATATCCTATATAAATATATATAAATTAGAAAGTTAAATTCTTATTTTTCTTCAGAATCAAGTTTTTGATTTTATTGCAAAATAAAGAAACATAAGTGAAAAATACCATCAGAACTATTGTTATACTGTGCATAAGTATTAAGTATTCTGGGATCAAGTTTTTGGCGCGTTAAAATCTTCAAGTAGTGGTGTCAACTTTATAAATCCTTACATATACAAAAAATTGGGATCAACGAGCTTTAATTCTATCATCTTCGATCCACCTTTGCTGAAGGAACATCGCCTTATCTGCTTCTTGTACAAAACTGGTATGGTTGATTTTCATCTTAAGTTGTCATCTAATATGTTCTAGATGAGCATGCAATTCAAGCACCTTAGTCTCTAATACATATATAGTATTTTTCATTTGGTTGATCTTCTCTGATATCCCTTCAATACTCACAGCTAAGAAACCATTATACATATCTTGTGCACTTTGACTAATGAACTTCTTCCTCATGGCATCTTCCTTCTTCTTCAAATCCATCTCACATGAAGACATTTTGTCTAAATATCTCTCTTTTTTTAGAATTTTAGGGCTAAAAATAATCTGGGGTGAAATTCTTTCATAAACACCTTCTATTTATAGGCCTAATTCCCCCTCATAACTTCTAGGCATGACTAAAAAATGCCAAGACACATTTATTCCAATTAAATTGTAGTTATACCTTCTAGAAATCGTTATTTGCACATGTGATTAAACTGTCGCGCTTAAGCGCTGGAACTGGCGCTTAAGCGCAAGCGCACATTTTTGCACTAGTAAACTTAACGTCCAAATTCTCATTATAACATGTCTAGGTTACTAAATAAAGTCTGGAAATCATTAATAGCACATAATAAATTCAAAAATACTGCCCTAAATTTCTTAATCAGACTCAAAACAACAATCAAAGTAAAAACACACTGATAACTATAGGTTGCCTCCCACAAAGCGCTTGGTTTTACGTCATCAACCTGACGTAACTAGTGCTCATTCCAGTTGACCCAACATCATTCCATCATTATATTTATGTTGATCCCTTATAAAATAAGGTTTCAGTCTATGTCAATTCAATTTAAAAATTTTCTTAGAATTAGGATATTTAATATCAGCAGCTCCATAAGGATAAACTTTCATCACAACAAATGGGCCCATCTACCTGGACTTAAGTTTGTCTAGAAATAATCTTAACCTTGCAATATATAGCAGAACTTGTTGCCCTGACTGAAAATTTTTAGTAAGAATCTTTTGATCATGCCACAATTTCATCTTTTCTTTATAAATTTTAGCACTCTCATAAGATTCATTCCTTACCTCTTTAAGCTTAATTAATTATAACAGTGTTTTCTCACCAGCATCTTTTAAATTATAATTGAACTCTTTAATAGCTCAATATGCTTTATGCTCAAGTTCAACTGGTAAGTGACAAGCTTTCATAAATATTAGCTTATATGGGGACATTCCTATAGGAGTTTTATATGCAGTCCTATAAGCCCACAAAACATAGTCAATTTTTGACTGACCAATCCATTTTTGTTGGATTCACTGATTTTTCCATAATTTTTTTTAATTTCTTGATTGGATAATTCAACCATACTACTTATCTAAGGATGATAAGCAATAATAATTCTATGATTTATATGATATTTCTTTTATAACTTCTCCATAATGGCATTTTTGAAATGACTTCCCTTATCAGTAATGATAACTCTCGGCATTCCAAATCTACAAAATATGTTTCTTTTCAAAAATTTTGCAACACTTTGAGCATCACATCGAGATAAAACAACAGATTCTATCCTTTTGGATACATAATCCACTGCTAACAGAATATATAAATTTCTGAAAGATGGTATAAATGGTCCCATGAAATCTAATCCCCAAATATCAAATATTTCAACTTCTAGCATATAATTGAAGGGCATCTCATTTCTTCTACAAATATTGCCTACTCTTTGACATCGATCACAAGTTTTGATATAAGCATTAACATCTCTAAAAATTGTAGGCCAATAAAATTCAGATTGTAGAATTTTGTATCATGTTTTATCAACACCAAAATGTCCCCTAAAATCAGAATTATGACATTTTTTGATAATTTCATAAGTTTCTTCTAATGGTACACACCTTCAAATGATCAGATTCTTTCCTTATTTATATAAATATGGGTGGGTCATCCCAAAAATAAGTCTTAGCTTCAGAAATAAATTTTCTCACTTGTTGGTATGTCATTCCATAAGGTTTAAGAACACTAACAATATAATTCACAATGTTGGCATAACAGATTTTCTTTATAAGAAGTCTTGAAATGGCATTCACTCAGTTATCTTGTAACATCCATTCTATAGCATTCATCATCTTTACCTTTTGCAGGGTATTTCATTGATTTTGAAATGTTAAAAGTAACATTTTGATCATTGACGCGCATTGTTAATTCCCCTTTCTGCATATCTATCATTGATCTTCATATGGCTAGGAAAGATCTTCCCAAAATGATAGATATCTCTTTATCTTCCTCCATATAGCACAATGAAATCAACAAGAAAGATAAATTGATCCACTTTCACTAGGACATCTTCTATAACTCCTTTTGGAAAGCTTATTGAATGATCTGCTAATTGCAGAGTTACAGTAGTAGGGGTTATTTCTCTTAATCTCAATCTTTTAAATATTGATAAAAACACAAGGTTAATACTTGCACCTAAATCACATAAAGCTTTGCCATAAAATATGTCTCCTATTGCACATGGAATTGTAAAGCTACTAGGAGCTTTAAGCTTTTCAGGAAGTTTCTTCTGAATTATAGTACTGCACTCATCATTAAGTGCAATAGTCTCATTATCCTCAAACTTCATTTTTCTGTTGAGAATATCCTTCATAAACCTTACATAGCTTGACATTTATTCTAAGGCTTCAGCAAAATGGAATATTGATTGTAAGCTTCTTACATTGCTTGACAATTGTTCTAAGGCTTTAACAAATGAATTATAGCACTGCACTCTTCACCAAGTCTTTCAGAATCCTTCGGAGCGTCCTCTTTTGATTATTCAATTTTTTCTCTGTCTACTTCAATCTCTTTTTGAATCCTACCTTCCAACTCTCTTCCGCTTTTAAGTTTTACAGCTTTAACTTGCTCTTTATTTTGGTCTTTTGGATTTGATTAAGTATTTCTAGGAAGTGTTCATTGGGATCTATTACTTAATGAACTTGCAATTTGCCCAAATTGATTCTCAATATTTCTAATTGTAGCTCCTTGACTTTGTAATTGATTACTTATTTGTAACACCACTTCTTCAATAGACAACTTCTTATCCTTAAATTGTGTTTTTCTATTGACACCTGAAAGATAAGTAGATTTATAACTATTATTCCCTTGGTTGTTCCAGTTTCTCAATGAGTTTACTTGGTTGTTCCCCCATTACTGATTATTACCACCCAAATTGTTATTCTAGTTAAAGTTGGGATGGTTCTTCCAACCTGGGTTATAATAATTGGAATATGGGTTATTCTGCTTATTATTTATGACATTCAAAGTCTCTAATGATGTTTGAGAATCTACCATTTAACCTGATGAATTCTCTTCAACCGTGGAAATTAGTTGAGAAAAATTCATTCCAAAAGTGTCTAACTTCCTTAAAATTGCATCAACTTGATTTGCTAACATAGTAAATGCATCAGTTTCATGAATATTGGATAATTTCTTTGGATTCAACCTCTTAGAAGGCCTTTCAAAATTATTGGTAGCCATCTCTTCAATGAAAACGTCATGAAATGGTTTTGACATAAATGAACCACCAGCAGCGGCATCGATAATATATCTAAGAGAACAAATTAATCTATTATAAAAGGTTTGAATTATTAACCAATCTGGTATAACATGGTGTGGACACTTTCTTATGAGTTCTTTAAATCGTTCCCATGCTTCATAAATAGATTCCCCTTCAAACTGATTAAAGGATGTAATATCATTTCTAAGCTTCACAGTTTTTTATGGTGGAAAATATTTAGCAAGGAATTTTTGTGCTAAATCACCCCAAGTTCTGATAGATCCAGGTGCTAACGAATTCAACCACATCTTAGCTTTATCCCTTAGTGAGACAAGAAATAACCTAAAGCTTATGGCATCATTTGAAACACCATCGTATTTAAATGTAGCACATAATTCTAACAAATTAGTAAGATGTTAATTTGGATCTTCAGCTGGTGATCCCCCAAACTGATTATTTGATACCATTTGGAAAATAAGAGGTTTAAGCTCAAATGAATTAGCCAATACAGTAGGTTTTTAAATACTACAATGAATTTCATCTACAGTAGGGTTGACATAATCTCTTAAAGGTCTAAACTCTTGATGAAATTCAGTATTTTGATTATTTTAGTTTGCCATTTCTGAATTTTTTTTGGATTTTTCAAGATTTTTAATTTTTTAGTTTTCTGATTTTTCTAATAGTTCTTTCTAATTCAAAATCATAGGGCACTAGTCCTTCAGAACCTAAACTACGCATACACTAACATAAAATAAAATAAAATAAAATAAAATAAAATATACAAAATAAGATACAATATTTAAAGTTTAAATAAGGCTTTCTGAAAATAGAAATTTACTTAGTTTTCATCCCCAGCAACGACGCCAAAAACTTGATCCCGACTTAAAACTTATGCATAGTATAACAATAGTTCTGATGATATTTTTTATTTATATTTCTTTATTTTGCAACAAAACCAAAAACTTGATCTTGAAGAAAAATAAGAATTTAACTTTTTAATTTATATATATTTATATTGGGATACTACACAAGTATACTTTTCGTTATCAAGTAATATAGGACTTTTTGATTAAGACCTGAATATCGAACCCACAGAGAAGATTATGCAATATGCACTTTTTAGAAAGTTTTTCTATTTTTAAAAAGATAATTAATTAAACTAAAAAATGATTTTTACAGGAATTTAAAATTTAAATATTTTTGGTATTTTTGATATTTTAATGAAACAATAACAACTTAAAAAGATAACTAAAGTTTTTGTAGAAGAAAAGTACTTAATATGAAAATATCTTTCTTCTTATCATAAATCAGTAATAAGTATAAGAATTCTGTTGTGGAAGTATGCAAATTGTATTGTGCCAAATAGGAGTAATAATATGTTTTACCCTTACTAGAGATGTTATAAAGAACATTGGCTAATTTAAAGTTTGAATAGTTCTGAAGGCCGGCTAGGCAGGGAAGATACTAGCTCTCACTCTAGAGTTCCCTCGATTCCCTCTACATGGGGGCTAACATTCTCGTGTCAGAACCTAAAATAATAAACCAAGTTGGGGGCTTTAACTTGTCACTTTAAAGTCCTCTAACTCTACATCTATCAATAAATATTTTCCTATTTATTTGCACTCAATCATATGAACTACATTCTCATTCATACAACCTCATGTGATTCTTTCTAATTGTTGACTGAGACAATACCAGCCTGATTATTACATGTTCAAACAACAAATTTTAATATATGGATTGGCCAAATCAAGAAGTAAATGAAGTACATGGATTTAAATCATCACAACTTCTTCCAACATTAAAAATTAATACTCTCCACA
>NEWO01000220.1:63361-101706 GCA_003013225.1 Phalaenopsis aphrodite
AGATAAAGAAAGAGGCAGATAGTGTAAGAGGTGAGTAGAAATGAGAGAGGAGAAAGAGAGAGAAGTTATAATATAAGAGAAAGAGAAAGAAAGAGGGTGGGAGAGTGATAGAGCAAGGTCGTAGGAGAGAGAGAGAGAGAGGGAGATTGATAAAGATCGAGATCATGGAAAAGAGATGGGGTGAGAGAGAAAAAAGGAATCTTAGGAACAAATTGAGATGGAGGGCAGGAGTGAGGGGAAGAGGAGTCAGAAAAAGGGAGGGAGAGAGAGAAAGAGGAGAGAGAATGAGGGTTAAAGCAAAAGAGTGGGAAAGAGCGAAAGAGAAGAGCAATAGAGATAGTGAGAGTAAAAGAGATAAAGCGACTTAGAGAAATTGTTTCAGAAAGGTGAGAGAAAGGGAGATAGAGGGATAGAGGGCAAGCGAGTGAGAAAGAGGGAGGGAGGGACGAAGAGGGAGGTCAAAAGAGAAACAAAGTGGGAGAAAGAGGGAGAGGGAGAGAGGATGGGAGGAAATAGGGATAAAGGGAGTGACAAAGAGGAAGGAAGAGAGAGATAAGATTTTGAGAGAGAGAGTAAGGTGTAGGAGGGGAAAGAGATAGAAACAACAGGAGAGAAATAATAAATGAAAGTGAGTTAGAGAGAGGATGAGAAAGTAAAAGAGATGAAGAGAGAGATTGTGAAGGAGTGAAGAGAACAAAGATCAAGAGAAGAGAGAAATTGAGGAAGAGAAGAAGGAGAGAGAAATAAATGGAGAGGGAGAGAGGGTGTGTGAGGGAGAGTTGAAGAGATAGATGAGAGGGTGTAGAGATAAAAAGATGAACGAGAGAGAAAGAGTTGGTTAGGAGAGAGATAAAGATGAGAGAGAAGAGAGAGTAAAATAGGTGGAATTGAAGGTGGATAGAGGGAGAGCGAGGTGAAAAAGTAGGGAATGGAAGAGAGAGGGATGCAGATCAATAGGGAGAGCAAAAGAAAGCAGAAGTGTGAGAGTGAGGGAGGGAGTGAGTGATAGTGAGAGAGGAAGAGAGAGATTAAGAGAGTGAGGGAGAGGGCATGAAAGGGGAAGATAGAGACTAAAGACAAAGAAGAGAGAGAATTGGGATGGTGAAAGTGTCAGATTAGAACAGAGAGGGATAAATAACAAGAGAAATAGAGCAAATAATGGATTGGGAAGGAGAAAGATAAATAGATACTAAGAAAGAGAGAGTGAGGGAAAACAATTAGAGAAAGTTATAGAAATAGAAGAGAGACGGTGAGAACAAGGTTGAGGGAGCATGAGAGAGATAAAGATCGATAGTGGAAGCTATTGTGTGAAGGAGAAAGATAGAGCACTAGAGAGATAGAGGGTGGAATGGGAGCATGAGAGAAATACGAACAATATAAAGGGAGGTAAAAGAAAAATATAGGGTGAGGAAGAGAGATGGTGAGTGGACCGTAAAGTAGAGAGCTTAAGAGAGAGAGGAAGTGAGGGAACAAATGAGGGTGTGATATAATAGAGAGAAGATGGAGAGAGTTGGAAGAGAGTGAGAGAGAGTGAGAGGGAGAGAGAATGTAATGGTGAGCAAGAGAAGAAAAGAAAAAAGGGCTCGGTAAAAATTAAAAAATAATGGAAGGTGAATATAGGAGAGGTATCCAAATAAAGGGATGGAGAGTGGGTGAGTGGAAAAACAAGTGTGTGTGTGTGAGAGAGAGAGAGACAGAGGAAGTGAGATAGATATAGAATGAGTGAGAGAGAGTGCATGGGAAAAGATAATGCAAGCAACCAAGAGAGATAGTGAGAGAGAGATGAAGATAATGAGAGAGAGAACGAGAGAGAGTGAGAGAGGAAAGAAGGGATAGTAGAAAAAGAGAAAACGAGATGTTGGGAGAGAGAGTGATAGAGCAAGAAAGAGAGAGAAATAGAGAGAGGGAGAGGAGAGAGAGAATAGAGAGCAAAAGAGAGATATAGTAAGTAAGAAAGAATGGTTGGAGAAAGAGGGAGATAAGGGAGGGAGAGTTAGAGTAAACAAAAGAGGGAGAGGGAGAGAGAGTTAAAAGAGTGGATGAGAGGGGCAGATAGAGACGAATGAGTGAAGATAGGAAGCAAAAAGAAGAGAGTTAAAGAGAGGATAAGATGGGAAGAGAGAGAGGAATGAATAAAGATAGGAAACGAGGAAAGCGAGAGAGGTGTTGGGAGCTTTTGGAGGAGTGTATGGCGTTAGAGTGGGGTAGGGATAGAGAGAGATAGAGAAAGAGAGAGTGAGCGGGAGTGGAAAGAGAGAGATAGAGCAAGAAGTGAAATTGAGAGAGGGCGAGTGATAAAAAATGAGAGAAGAGAGTAAGAGTGTTAACAAAAGAGAGGGAGAGAGAGATTTAGAGAGCAAGATAGAGAGGGAGGGAACGATAAAGTGAGATGGAGAGTAATAGGGGTAGATAAAGGGAGAAAGATAAAGAGAGTGAGAATTAGAACGAGATAGAGAAAGAGAGGGAGAGACAACATGATAGATATATAGAAAGAGATAGAGAGAATAAGTAAGAGGGAGAAAGGAATGGATAGAGATAGAGGGATAGAGATAGGGAGAGGGAGAGGGAGAAGGAGTTTAAGGAAAAGGGAGGGGAGAGAAAGAGAGGGAGACAGAGAGATATATAGAGTGTTGGAGTAATATAGTGAGAGGTTGAGAGATAAATTAAGAAAGAGTGGAGTAAGAGTGGGAGGGATATAGAGAAAAAGATAGCTAGATGCATATGAGAGAAAGAGAGAGAGAGCAAGACTGAATGAAATAAAAAGGGAGTGAAGGAGACAGAGGGAAGAGAAACATAAGAAGATAGAATGAGAAAGGCAAAGGAGGGAGAGTGAGAGAAGAAGAGAAAGGGGAAAGAGAGAGAGAGGAAATGGGCAAGAATGAGACTTAGAGAGTTGGAGGAGAGAGGTAAAGCGAGAAAGAAAGAGAAGGGAAGAGTGCAAAATTGAGATTGAGAAGGGGTTATGGAGAGTGGGAGTGAAAGATCAAGAAAGGGAGTGAGAGTTTTTGAGAGAGGAAAAGAAGAAGCAAAGAAGAGAGACGAAGAGAGAGTGTAAGCATAAAAAGTTGAGAGAAGAGTAAGCAATTGAAGGGAGAGGGAAAAGGAGAAAGGAAGGAAGAAAGAGAGAGGATGGAGGGCAAAATATAAAATGGAGAGAAGTTGGTGAGCCGACTAGCCATAGAGAGAAAGAAAGTAAAAGAACAAGAGAAAGGAGAGATAGAGAAGTGCTAAAAGACTGAATAAAAGTGATTGGGAGAGAGCGACCAAAGGAGAGAGCAACCAGCGGAGAGAAAAGAAAAAATACGAGAGTGGGAGGGATGAGGAGAAATAGAGAGAATGGAGAGGGAGGGTGAGAAAAATAGAGAATGTGTGTGTGAGAGAGAGAGAGGAGAGAGAGAAATAAAGAATGATTGCATAGAGGTTGAAAGAGAAAGGAAAGGTGGAAGAGAGAATAAGAGAGAGTAGAGAGAAAAAGAGATCAAGAGAGCGAGGGAGGAGATTTAAAGAGTGAGAAGAGAGAGTGTTTGAGAACAAGAGTGATATTGTAGAGAGGGCAGGAGAGAGCGAGGGAGAGATAGAGATGCAAGGGTGAGACGGAGCAAGAAAGAAAGAAAACAGGAGGAGAGATATATTAGGGATAAGGGGGAGGAAGGCAAGAGGAGAGAAAAAAGAGAGAGAGAGAGAGAGAGGAGGGACATATAGAGAATCAGTTAGATGAAAAGAAATGGAGAGTGTGTGTGTTACAAAGAGGGAGAGCTCAAAATAGAGTGAGGGAAAGGATGGATTAAATGAGAGAACATATAAAGAGAGAGTGAGAGAGATGAAAGGAGAGAGAGGTGATGAGAGAGAGGGAGAGAGAGAGAGAGAAAGAGAAGGAGAGTTAAAGAGGACAAGATGGAAGGAGAGATATGGAGAGAGTGAAGGTGAGATGGAAGGCATGATTGAGCGAATTTGAGAGAGAAAGAAAGAGAGAGAACATAAGAAAAGAGAGAAAGGGAGAAATGGGAGGCTAAGAGATGGTTAGAGAGAAGAAGAGAGAGACATATAGATGAGAGATAGATGAAAGGATCAAGAGCAAGAAAGGGTAAGAAACATAGAGTTTGATGGGAGTGCTAGAGAAATGAGTGAAGATATCGACAAACGAGAGTGTGTGATAGTGGGAGAGAGAGAAGAAAAGTTAAAGATAAAGTGACAAAAGGGAGACAAAAAGTGACGGGTGAAAGAGTGATAGAAGGGGAAAGAGATTGGGTGAGAGAAATAAAGGGAGGAAGAGAGAAAAGAAGGGAGGGAGAGATAATCACTTCCTTGTTTATCTTCCTCACTTGCTTGTCTCTCTCTAACATTTTCTTACTATTCTCTATCTTACCCGCTCACTCCAACTCGCTCTCTCTCTCTCTCTCTCTCTCTCTCTTCAAATATCACTCACAATCACTTTATTGCACTCTCCCTTACTATCTCTCTCTCTCGCTCACTCGCTATGCTCTATATCTTTATTGCACTATCTCTCTCTCTCTCGCTCACTCGCTATACTCTATATCTTTATCTCACTATCTCTCTCCCTCTTCATCTCATTCTCTCTCTTATTTTCTCTTCCTGCTTCACCAACTTTCTCCGCTCCTCTTTCTCTCTCCTCTCCCCACCTCTCTCTTACACTCTTACCATTTCACTCACTCTTACTTTATATCTTGCTCTTGCTCTCTCTTCTCTCTAGCTCACTCTCATGCTCTTCTTTCTCTCTCTTTGTGTCATCCTCTCTCATTACTTATCTCTCCCCTGCGCTCTCTACCCTCCACTCTCTACCTTTATCCTTTCCCTCTCTCTTCCTTGCTCTCTCTCCATTTCTTATTCTCTATTTTTCTCAGAGGTTCTATCTTGCTCTCTCTCTCTCATTCTCTCTCTATATTATTCTCTCTCTTCTTTATTTTGTCTATCTCATTTGCTTAGACTATTTTACTCTTTCTTCTCTCTCATATTTTTTCTATCACGATCTTCTCTCTCCCTCTACCCTCCTCTCATCCTCTCTTTGTCTCTCCCTCGCACACTATCTCTCCCTCTCCCTTTCTCTCTCCTCCCCTCTTTCTCAATTTCTTGCTTCTCTCGATCTCTCATCTTCACTACCTTACCATCTCTCTCTCTCTCTCCATCTTTTTTACTATCTCATCCTATCTTTAAATAACTCTCTTTTTATTTTTATTCCGCTCTTTCTACTCTTACTCTCCTCTCTTTTCTCACTCGCTCTCTCTCAAACTCTTATCTCTCTACTTCCTCTTTCTCTCTCTTTATCCCTCTCTCCTTCTCCCTCACTTCCTCTCCCTTTATCCCTCTCTTCTCCCACAATCTCTCCCTATCACTCTTTCTCTCACTCTTTCTCTCTCAAACTCCCTCTTTCTCCCTCCCTCCCTCTCTCTTACTCGCTTGCCCTCTATCTCTCTATCTCCCTTTCTCTCACCTTTCTCATACTATCTTCTCTATGTTCGTTTATCTCTTTCATTCTCTCTAACACTCTTACTCTTCTCTTTTGCTCTCTCCCACTCTATTGCTCTCACCCTCATTCTCTCTCTTTCTCTCTATTTCTCTCTCCCACTTTTTTTTCACTCCCTCTCTCTCTCCCTCACGCCCTCCCTCCATCTCCATCTCTTATTAAGCCTCCTTTTTTCTCTCTCTCCTTCATCACTTTTCCAGGATCTTGATCTCTACAAATTTCTCTCTCTCTCTCTATCTCTCTCTCCCTTCTACGATCTTCCTCATTGACTCTCTTACCCTCTTTCTTCCTCTTTTTCTATACGCTTACTCTATCTGTAGTATGATTCTTCAAAGAGAAAGAACTTCACACAACGACCTTCTGTAGTATGATTCTCCTGCTCCCCACTTTTCTATACTCTAGTCTATATCTTTTTTAGGGTACACACTAAGTGAGTAATGTACCATTCGGGGTCATAGGAAGAGTGTTTGACCTGGACTGAGTTTGTACCATAGAGGGTTTCTTCTGCTTTATTTATAATTATCGCAGAAATTTCTCCTCCTATCAATTCTGTTTGGATGACAGTACCTCGTATTTTGGCTTTGGCATACCAATCTGCCATCTCTGGGTTTTGTTGGCTGCCTTCTGAGAATATAGAAGATGGGATTACCCTCACCACGTTTTCGCATTGTGTGCGATACAAATTTTGAGTTTGGTAAGGTGGTTGGATGCTAGTTTGCATCAAAGCATTTTTACACTTTAGCAGAGAAGCATATAAATCCTAGAGGCTAGCTTGCTAGTTTCTCTTTTTTCTTTTGAGTACGATAAGGTCCTTTTTTGTAACTTTCTCTTCTTATCGTTATGACCTATCATCACTACAGAGCTCTACTCAATTAGCCTATCTCAATCCGAGAACCTCAGGTCTTAATTGTCCAAAACAAATTAGAATTCTTCTGTTTCCCTTCAAAAGTAAGAAGGAGGCTCTTGAAATTGGATTTGCAGCTCCTCTAGTATGGCTCTGCCCTCAGTGTGAAACCCCAGCCGACCAACTAATGGATGACAACTACTTGATGGAATCTTATCCAATCTTCGTCCTCGTCTTCAGTGTCATCTCTGATGGGTATGGGAACCTATGGTATCGGTATAGTACATTGTGGCAGGTAGGATCAAGAGGAGAAGAATAGGACTCTTGCTAGTATCATAACCGGAGAATTCAACAAGATCTGTTGTTCAATCTGCATTAGGAGGGGGCAATGAAACCAATAGAGTCTTGTTCATCCTCTTCGAATGAAATGTTCTGAAATATCTGGGTCGGGTCCTGGGCTAAAGGCAATGAAAGGAGCTCTATACCCAATTCCTACTACTAAGTTCACATCTTCTTTTTCTTTTCTACTTGACAATCAAGAAGAACGATGTCAGAGATCGGGTTCCGGTCAACTCGTCTTTAGACCTAATGCTAGCTTTCTGTCAAGTCTTCTAGGGAAAGAGTCAGCCATGGACCGACTACAAGAGACCTGCTCTCTTTCCGAGACCAACCGACCTAACATTTCCAAGTGGTAGGATTCAATTCAATAGAGGTGCTGAGCAAACCTTGTCGAGATCCATACCCAGGTAGAAAGGACGGCTAGAATATCTCTTTCACTCTAGAGATGGATATGATTTTTCTTGATTGGACTATTTCAGAGCCTTTTGAGCTCTTCCCAAGCCAAACGTTGCGTTACCTTCGTCCTTAGTCAGGCTGTTCATGGACAGAGGTTTAGACTTCATTTTCAAATCATTCTGAAATGAATTCAGGTGTCCAAGGACCCTGAGAAACCTTGAATTAAGACCCTGGTCCGCACCAGATGGAGAATTCCTAACGAGTCAAGCTCGCCTCTTCATGCCTGCCTTTCATGAATTATCCCCCTGTTTTAGGGAGGCTGGAGTTGATCAACGGATACTGCTCACCCTTAGTCACTGGACTAATCCCTACCTCTTTCTTTGTCTCACACTCTCTCCCATCTCTCTCCCTCTCAACCCCCTCTCTATATCACTATCTCACACTCTCTCCCTCAATCTCTCTATCATGTTTCTTTCTGTCACTCTCTCCCTCTCTCACCTTACCACCTCTTCCTCTACCTCTCTTGCTCTCAGTTCTCTCACTTTTTTTTCTTGTTCTCTCTCTCCTTTCTTATATCTCTTGCACTAACAACCTCTCTATCCCCCATATCCCCCCTCTTTCTCAACTCTCCATATCTCCCTCCCTCTTTCCTCTCTCATTTTGTACTTCTCTCTAGCTTGAACTTTTCTATTGCCATCCCTCCCTCCCTCCATCCTTCCCTTCTTTTTCTCTCTCTCTCACAATATGAGTATTCCCTCTCTCACTATTTTTCTCTTGCTCTACGTCCTTTGCACTCATTTTTAATCTCTTCACCTTTCTACTACCCTCTCTTTCTTTGTCACCCCCATTATCACTCCTACTTTATCTCACTAGTGATGTTAGGCCTCCTCACTCTCTCTTCATCACTATCTCTATCTCCCTCTCTCTTACTCTCCCTCTATCTTCCTATTTGTTGCTCTCTCTTTCTCTCTCCCTCTTTCTGTCCTTTCCTTCTCTCTTACTCTATCTCACTTCTCTCTTCATCTTTCTCCCTCTCCCCCTCTTAGTTTCACTCTTCTTCTATTGCTCAATATCTCTCACACCCTCTTGTTTTATCTCTCACACAATCTTTCTCACCCTCCCTCCCTCAATCTTTCACTCTCTGTGACTCCCTCTCTCTTCATTTATTTTTATTGCACTTACCTCTCTCAGGTTCTCTATCTCACTCTCTATTGCAATCTCTACTCCCTTTAACTCTCTCTCTCTCCTGCTCATCCTCTATCTTCCTCTTTCTTTTGTGCACTCTCTATTTATCTTTTGACTCTTCCCTTTTCTTCTCTCTTCCCATTCCTCCCTCCCTTTCCCTCTCCCTCTCCCTCACCCTCTCCCTTTGTCCCTCTCCTTCCCTATCTACCCACTCTTTCTACCCCTCTCTTCCTCCCACCCTCCCTCCCTTTTTATGTCTCATTCTCTCTCTCTTTTTTCTTTTGTTCTCTCTCCATATCTCCCTCAGTCCTTCTTTCCCTCCCTCTCACTCTATCCCTCTCTCTTTTCTCTATGCCTCCCTTTCTCTTTGCATCTCTCTTTTCATTACTCTTGCTCTCCCTCACCCTCTTATGTCATTCTCTCTTCTCTCAATTTTTTTCTCCCTCTTTATCTCTCTTTCTCTCCATATCCTTCTTTATTTTTCTTACTATCTCTCACTTGATCATTTTCTCTCCCTCGTTCTTCCTTTCCCTCGCTCTCCCACTCCCTCTTACTCTCTCTTCTCTCACTATTTTTCCTCTCTTTATCAATCCCTTTATCGTGCTCATATCCTTCTAATTCTCACTCTCTCTCTTGGTAGACCTATCTCTCCCTTTCTCATTCACTAAACCATTCTCTCACTCTCTCTTCCCAATTTTTATCTCTTGCTCCTCTCACTCTGTTTGTCTCACTTGCCCCCTCTCTTCCTTGCTGTCTTATTCTCCCCCTTAATTATTTTTTCTTTCTCTTCCACTCTTCCCACTCTCTATCACTCCTAATCTCCCTATCTTCTCTCGATTCTTACTCTTTCCCTCTCTCCCTTCTCTATTACTCACTCTCCCCCATTCTTTTTCTACCTTTCTCACCATTCCTCTCTTTCTCTCTCCTTCTCTTCATCTCTCTTTCTCTCTTGTTTTCTCTTCCTCTAGCTCTTCCTCCCTCTCACTATTTTTTTTTCACTTTCTCTAGCTCTCTCCCTCTTTCTCTTTCGCATCTCTCTCACCATTTCTTCCTCCTTTTCTAGCTCAATCTTCGTTTTCTTTCCATTCTATCTCTAGCTCTATCCCACTCTCGCCATCTTTCTCACACTCACTCTTTATTACTCTCTCTTTCTCTTGTTCTCTCTCTCTCTCTCTCTCCCTTTCTTTGCCTCTCAATATTTTCTTAATCTTCTCATAGATTCTCCCTTCTTTTCTCTTTTCTCCCAAACTCTCCTTTTCCTCTCATCCTCTCTCTCGGTCTACATTAATCTAGTTATGTATCACTCTATTCAAGTTAGTCTCATTCTCTCTCGCCTCCCTCTCTTACCTCTCACTCTCTCTATCTCTCTGTTGCTCTTCTCTTTCCCTCTTTTTTGCACCTCACTCTCTCCTTATCCTTAACTCTCTCCACCTCTCTCAATCTCTTCTACCCTTGCTCTTTCCTCTCAATCAACCACTCTCTCTCTTTCTTCGCTCATTCTCACACACTCTCTCTCTTTCCTTCACGCTCTCTCCCACTATGTATACTTATCTCCGGCCATCTTATTTATCTCTCTTGATTCATCTCCCCACGCCTCCCTCACTCTTTTGATATTTCTCCCTCTATCTCTTGCTCTCTTTTGCACGCCCACCCTATCCTTATTGCTCTCTCTCACACCCTACCTACTCCCACTCTCTTCCTCTCCCTCCATCGCTCTCACACTCTCTTGTTTTGACCCTCTCACTCACTCTATCTCTTTCTATCATTTGATCCCTCTCTCACACCTACAGTTTCTCCCCCTCTCTTTCTTCCCCTCTCTTCCTTTCTTAGTCTCCCTCCCTCCCTCTCTCACCCTCTCCTTTTTTCACTCCCTCACCCTCTTTATCTCTCTCTTATCTTTTTCTATATCACTCTTAGGCTCTCTCTTTCTCATTCTCATTCTCACGCTTTCCCTCTCACTCCACGATCACTCTCTATTCACTGACCCTTTCTCTTTTTCTATAAATCTCTACCTAACTCTCCATTTACTCTCTCTTGCCCTATCTCTTTTGTCTCTCTCTTCATTCTTTCTCTATTCATCACACCCTCTTTCTCTCTCTCATTATTCTCTATCTCAACTCCTTTCCATTCCACACGCTCTCAATCATCTCTATCTTAAGTGATAGAGAGGGGCAATAAAGATTGAACAGGAGAGAAATAGAAACAAAAGAGAGAGTGAGGGAAGAGAGGGTTAGAGAGAGTGTGTGAGAAAGAGAGATAATGATGTGTGTGTGAGAGAAGGAGGGAGCGAAATAGGGAGGGAAAAGGTTAGAAAGAGAAGCATAAGAGAAAGTGAGAACTAGTGAGAGAAAGTGTGTGATAAGGGGAGGAAGAGAAGAGAGCAATACGAAGATAGAGTGATGGGTGAGAAAAAGAGAGTGAGTGATAAAGAAAGAGAAAGATTAAACAAAGAGAGAAAGAAGTAAGAGTGATTGAAGAGAAAGCAAGAGAATGAGAAATTGAGAGAGATATTGGGGAGCAAGAAAGATTAGCGAGAGGAAGGAACAACAAGAGAGAAACAGAGGTAGAATAGTGAGTGACAAAGAGAAAGAGAGTGAGAGAGAGGGTAAGAGTCAAAGTAAAGTTCAATATAGAGGAGCAATAGGGGAGAGAATGAAATATAAAGAGAAGAGAATGTACAAGCGAGAGAGAGAGAATGAGAAAGGAAGAAAGATGGATAGGAAAATGGTAGAGCGAGACTGGGAGTTATAGTGAGGAGAGTGTGTGTGTTTGTGTATTGTGAGTGAGAGAGAAACAAAGAGGGAAGTTAGAGAGAGAGATGGAGAGGGAGAGAGAGAGAGAGAGAAATAAAGAGAGTGAGAGAACGGAGAAAGAGAGAAAGAGAGAGAGAGAGAGAAATAGAGAGGGTGATAGAAAAACTGTGTGGAATAACATGAGACAGAGACCAAAGAGCAATAATAGAGAGCAACAAAAGAAAGAATAAGAGAGATAGAAAGTGCAAGAGAAAAAGAAAGCAAGATAGAACAAAGAGTGAGAGAGAGAGAGAAGAAAAGGGAGAGATTATGAAAGAGAGAGATAGAAGGAAGATGTTAGAGATATTGAAGAGAGAGTGCAAGCGAGAGAGGGAGAGAAAGGATAGATAAATAGAGATAGAAGAAAGTGAGGGAAAATAATGTGAAGAGGGACAAAGAGAAAGAGAGAGTGCTGGATAAATGGATAGAAAGAGTGAAAGGATCAAGAGAAATAGGAGAGAGCAACAGAATACAGGACGGGAGAGTAAGAGATAGGGAAATTTAACATTAAATGATAAAAAGGTAGCAGAAGAGTGAGGGAGTAAGACTGAACATGAATTGAAGAGACAAGGAGCGATAATGGGAGAGAAACAATGAGAGACTTTTATAAAAAAAAATGAAGAGAAAGAAAGAGCGGGATGGAGAAAGAATGACGTAGGGTGCAAGAGAAAGATAGAGAAAGAATTGAGGGAGGAATGGAGGGAGTGAGTCATAGAGAACTGTGGAGGGAGAGAGAGAGATAAAGGAAGGCAGGGAAGAGAAAACAAAAAGTGGGGAGGGAGAGAGATAGAAAGTTAGAGAGAGATAGAGAGAGTAGATATGATAGATATAAAGTGATAGGGATAAAGAGGGTGTGATAGAGAAAGGGATAGAGCGGGAGGAAGAGAATAAGAAAATATGTTCTCCCTTTCTTTTCCCTCACTCGCTCTATCTCTTTCTCTCTCCTACTCACAATCCTTTTTATTTATTTCTCTCCCACGCTCTTGCTTGCTCTCTTTCCTCCCTCTACCTCTCTCTTACACACACAAGCCCTCTCCCTCCCTCTCTTTCTTTCTCTCTTTGTCTCGCCTTATATCTCTCTTACTTTTCCTCTCTTTCTCTCACACGCTAATTTCACTCACTATTTATATTATCTCTCCTGATCCCTTTGTGTTTCTTCCTCTCTTTTTATTCCATTCTTTCTCTCTCATTCCCCCTCTCACTTCATCTATCTAACCCTCTCTCACTTCCTCTCTATCTCCTTCTCTCTTTTCCTCCTTGTATCTCTCCCTCCCTCCCTCTATCCCTCTCCCTATTCCTCTCCCAATCTCTCTCACATTCTCTCATACTTCTCTCTATCCCTTGATCTCTCTATCCATCTCTCTCACAATATTTCTTAATATATCTATTTTTTTGCTCTTTCTCCCTCCATCCTTGTCTTCCTTTCTCACGCTCCCTCACTCGTTATCCTTCACTCCCTCTCCCTCTCTCGCTTTCTCTTGCTTCTTCCCCCTCTCTCTCTCTCACTTGCACTCCATCTCTTCCATCCTCCATCCCTCCCACCCTTTCTCTCTATTCTCTCTCTTACTCTGCCTCTCTCCCTTGCTCACACTCTCTTTCACTCAATTTTTCTCTTCTCCCAAACTATGTTTCCCTTCATTCTCTTGATCTCTCTTTTTCTCACTTCTCACACTCTCTCTCTGTCTCTTGTCTCTCAATATATCTTCTCAATGTTTCTCTTCCTCTCCCCTCCGTCTCTTCATCTCTCAATTGTTCTCTCTCTTCTCTCTCCATCTCACTCACTCTGTCTCTCTCACTCTATCTTTCTCATTCTCTCTTTATTTGTTCCAATCCCTTTGATTTTTCTCTCTCTCTCTCTCACACACACACACACATTCCCCCTCTCCCACTCTCTATACTTTTCTCTGTCTATAGCCTTCTTCCATTCCCTCTTGCTCTCCCGTATATTTATCCTTAACTCTTTCTAGTGCTCTACGTCTTTCTAGCACTTTCTCTTACTCTTGTTATCTCTCTAACTTTCTCTTCAACACTCCCTTGCTCACCTCTCTTGTCGTTCTCATTCTCTATATCTTTATTCACTCTCTTCTCTTTCTTTTTTTACTCTATCTCTGTCCACGTCAATCCCATCCTCCCTCCATCTCAATCTATTTTTAAGGTCTCTCTTTTTTTTAACTATCTCTTATCTCTCTACTCTCTCTCTCTCCATATTAGATTTCTTCTCTCTCTCACAATCTTCGTCTCTTTTTCTTCAGATTTACCTTTATTATCACACTCTCCTCCCTCTCTCTCCTACGATCTCACACTGACTCATTATCTCACTTTATCTCTCCCACTTTAGCTTGTACTCTCTAAGTCTTTGTAACCCACTGTCTACCTATCTCATACTCTCTCTATCGGTTTCTTATCTCTCTGTTTCCCTCCTCTCCCCCATACTATGCCACCTCTCTCTGTCACTTTCTAACTCTCTATCCCTCGATATATTATTTTCTATCTAATTCCATCACTTTATCTATCCTTTCTCACTATCCTTTTTCTTTCTTTCCCTCCATCCATCTCACCCTCTATCTTTTTTTATCTCACTCTCTATCCCTCTCTTTATCCATCTCTCTTGATCTTTTTTCTATCTCTTTTCTTTTTCTTGCTTCTCCCATGCTCTCTCTCTCTCTCTCCTTTGTTATACTATTTCTTTCTCAACCTCTCTCTCCCTCTCCTCCCTCTTTCTCTATTCTCCCTCCCTCTCTCTCCTCTTCTCTCCTTTCTTCATTATTCTCTCTTCTCCTTCATTCCCTTTTTTTCTCTTTTCTCTCTCTCTCTTTTGTTTTCCCTTTATCTCTTTTTTGCTCTTTGTTTCTATTTCCTTCTTTCCCTCTCGTTCTCTATTGACCTATCTCTCTTCTCACTTCCTCCTTTTTCTCTTGCTCTCCATCATATTTTCTCTCTATCACCCTCTCTCTCCCTCTCTCCTTGCCTCTCTCTACCTCTCTCAAGCCCTTTATCTCCCATCCTTTCTCTCTTCCTCATTTTCTACCCTCCATCTATCTTCCACTCTATCTTCTCTCTCACTCTCTTGCTTATTCTTTCTATCTCTTCTCTCTTTTCCATTCTTCTTCTCTGTCATTAACCACTCACTCTCTCACTCTTTATCCTTCCTTCCCATCCTTATTCTTTGTACCCCTCTCTCTAGCCCTCCCTGTCTCTTTCTCTCTTTCATCTTTTCTCACTCTTTGTCCTTTATTTCTACCACAATTCTACTCTCTCCCTCTCACTCTTCTTTTTCTCCCTCCCCTTTCTCTCCTCTCACTCTTTCACTTAGCTTCATTTTTCTCTCTCACATTCTCTCTTTCTTTATCCCTCTGCCTCACTACTATTTCTATCTCTTCCCTCCTACCTCTCTCTTTCTTACAGATCTCTTTCCTCTCTCCCTCTTGCTCTCTCCCCCTTTCTCTCTCTCTCACTCTTTTTACCTTACTCTCACTCCCTCTCTCTTTCTTCCTCTTCTCCCTATCTTCTCTCTCCCTCCCTCCCTCTCTCTCTGACTCTTCTCCCTCCCTTTCTCACCCTTTCTCTAGTTTACTCTTATTCTCTCTCTCACACTCTCACTCTCTCACATGATTTCTCTATACATCTTTCCCACCCTTTCACCCTTTCTCTCTCTTCACCCCCATCCCTCTTGTTCACTCATTCTCTCACACTCTCTCTCACTCCTCACTCCCTCAGTTGTACTCTCTCTAACATCCCACGCTCTCTCTTTCGCACTCACTCACTTTCCCTCTATCACAAACACTCCTTATATTCCTCCCTTCTTAATTCTTTCTCTATCTCTCTCTTGTGCCCTCTGTCATTATCTTTCCATACCGCTCTTTCTTTCTCTTCCCTCTCTTTATTTCCTATCTATAATATTGTTTTCTTATCTCTCCCTTGATTGCTCCCTATCTCTTCAAATTCACTTTCACTCTTACTCTCGCACTCCCCTACTCTCTCCTTTTCACTTTATTTTAAATTTCCTTATCTCTCACTCTCCCGTACTCTCTTTCGTTGCTCTCCCCTATTTCTCTTGGTCCTTTCACACTTTCAATCCATCAATCAAGCACTCTCTCTCTTTCTCTCTCTCTTCACTTTTTCTCTCATCGCACCATCTCTCTATTCTCCCTTCTCACACTCTCACTTCTCTCTCTCATTTTCTCTCCCCATCTCCAATTTACTTTCACTTTCTCTTCAATACCAATCATTCTTACTCCCTCTCTCTCTCTCTGTTTTTCTCTATTCTCATTCATGTTCTCCCTCCTAATGCTTTTTCTTCACTCTCCTCTCACTCTTTCTCGCTATCCCCCACTATATCTCGCTCACTTTTCTCCACTTCTCTCTATCCCTCACACAAACACACTCTCTCAATCTCTCTCTTTCTCCCTTCATCCTCTCCGTCCATATGCAGTTCTCTCCATGTCACTCTATGTGTTACTTTCACTCATTCTCTTACTTTCCCTTGTTCTATCAGTCGTTTACTCTATATTATTCCCTCTTCCCTCACTCTCTCTTCTTTCTCTACTAAACTCCCTCTTTCTCTCCCTCTCCCACTCCCTCTCTCTCTCTTCAAACTCTCTCACACCTCTTCTATTTCTCTCCTTCTCAATCTCTCCCTTTTTGTTCTCTCTCTCATTCTCTGCTTTATGCCACTTTCTTGCCCTCTTGCACTTTCTATCTCTTTTGCTATTTACTTACTCTCTATCTCCTGTTATTCCACACACACTTTATCACTTGCTCTCTCTTCTATGGCTCCCACTTCTATCTCTCCACAATTAATCTCTCTTTTGTTTCTTATTTTCTCTTTTATTTTCTCTCACACATCACACACAGTCTCACAATCCCTCTATCTATTTCTCTCTCTCTCTTGCTTTCTTCACTCTCTCACTCTATTTATTTCTCTTTCCCCCTCCCTCCCTCCCTCCCTCTCCATCTCTCTCTCACTTCCCTCTCTATCTCCTCTCTCACTCACATTACACAAACACTCTTTCTCTTTCTATAGCTCCCTCTCTGGTTCTACCTTTCTCAGATCCATCTTCCTCTCTCTTTCTCTATTTATCTATCTCATTCTCTTCTTTTTCCTCATATTCTCCCTCTCACTCACTCTCTTGCATTTTATCTTCCCTCACACTCTCTCAATTAATCCTCCCTCACTCATTCTTCTCTCTATGTTATTCTTACAAACACACACACACACGCGCATTCTCTCCCTTTTATTCCTTTTCTCACTAAAATGTGTCTCTCTTTCTAATCACTCTCACCCTCTCCCTCTCTATCTCTTACTCTCTCTTCAGTTTCTCTCATCTCTCACTCTTTCTATCCCTCTATCCCTTTCTCAATCTTACTATCTCTTTAAATTTCTTTTTGCTACTCTATTTTTATTTCTCTTTCTCAATCTTTCTATCTCTACTCATTTTATTACTATCCCTATGTCTCTTTCTTGTTCACTTAATCACTCTTGCTCTATCTTCCCTCACTCTCCATTTTCACACTATTTCTCTCTCCCACTCCCACTCTAGCCCCGTTTCTATCCCTCTTCAATCATCCACGCCCACTTTATCTCTCTCTCCTTTCACCTATTCCCTCTCTCAATCTTTGTCTC
Source organism: Phalaenopsis aphrodite (assembly GCA_003013225.1). NCBI lineage: Eukaryota > Viridiplantae > Streptophyta > Magnoliopsida > Asparagales > Orchidaceae > Phalaenopsis > Phalaenopsis aphrodite. The sequence continues at coordinate 80,023 of NEWO01000220.1, forward strand.
TCTTTTCACCTATTCCCTCTCTCAATCTCTATCTCACTATATGTTCTATCATTATTTCTCCCTATATCGCTCTCTTCTCTCTCTCAAGATATCCCCCTCTATCATAATCACTCTCTTCTCTCATATATCTCAAATTATTTCTCACTTTCTCTCACACATCTTACCCTACTTTTCCCTCCTTCCCCCATCCCTCCCTCTCTCACTATAGCTTTCACACATTTGTTGTCTTTCTCACTCTCACTTGCTCTCTCTTTCCTCCTCTTCTTTTATTTCTCTCCTGCTCTCTCTATATCTCTTCAATTTCACTCTCACTCTCACTCCCTTACATCTTTCTCTCTAATTTTTCCTCACTCTGTTCTCTGTCTTTTTTCGTCTCAATCTCTCTCTCCCTCACTCACTCCCTCTATTTTTTTCCTTTAATTTCATTTTTGATCATCCTCCCTCCACCTCCGTCTCTTTTTGTGGGGGACACGAGAAAGAGGGAAAGTGCAAGAGAGAGTGAGAAACAAATAGTGAGAGGGAAGAACGTGAGAGTGAGGAGGTAAAGCTAGAGGGTGAGTGTGAACTCACGAGAGAAGAAGAGTTGAAGAGAAGCATAGAGAGATGGAGAGGAATGGTGAAAGAGGTAGAAAGAGAAGGTAGGGAGAGGGACTAATAGAGAGGTGGAGAGGTAGGAAAAATGAAGTCGGGAAGGGAGGAAGGGAGGGAGATATAGAAATTGAGAGATAATGGTCAGTGAGGGTGAGGGAGAGAGAAAGCAAGAGGGAGGGTAGGAGAAAAAGGGACAGATATAAATAATAGAAAGAAAAAAGAGTAGCAAGATCAGAGAGAGAAACAATAGAGTGGAAGAGAGCGAGTGAGTGAGCATAGAAGCTAGAGAGTGTGATAGAGGGAGAATAAGTATAGCTATAAAAATAGGAAAAGTGAGAGGGAAAGAGGGAGATAAGTGAGAATGAGGGATGAAGGGCGGAAAGGAGGGAGAGATAGAAATCATGAGGAAGATAGAGTGAGAGGAATAGAAGGGGAGGGTTATAGAGAGAGTAAGAGAGTTAGAGAGCGAGATGAGGAGATAGAGAGAGTGGGAGTGAGAGATATAAAAAAAGATAGAGCGAGAAAAGAGAAATGATGCATAAAAGAGAAGAGAGAGTGGAGAGAAAAGAGATATATATAGGGAGAGGTGAAAAGTGAGTGAGAGCACACTTGAGAGAGAGAGGAAAAATGGGAATAAGTGAGAGTGTGTGGGTGAGAGCAAGCTAAATAGAAAGGGAAGGGGGAGGAAGAGAGAGAATGAGAGAGAAAAAGAGAGTGGAGCAGAGAGAGAAACTAGAGAGCTATTTAAGGAGGGATAGAAAAACAAATAAGGAGGATAAGAGAAAGAAAGTAAGTGAGAAATGAGAGAGGGAGAGACTAAAGATAATGACAAAAGAGAGAGGAAGTTGGAGATTGAAAAAGGGCCAGAGAGAAAGAACGAAGGAAAGATGGGGATAGAGTAAGTAAAAGTGAGATGCAATAGTGAGAGAGAGTGGGAGGGAGCAAGAGAGAGAGAATAGATTGTGAGAGGAGAAAGAGTTGAGAAAGGGAGAGAGAGAGAGAGACAGGAGAGAGATAAGAGAGTAGGGAGGGAGTGAGTATAGAGAGTGGGAGAGAGAAGGGAAGATAGAGAAGAGATTGAATAGAAAGAGAGGGATGAGAGGCAGAGTGAGAGAGGCAGGAGAGGGATTGAGCGAGTGAGAAGAGAAATGATGGAGAGAAGGAGAGGGCACAAGGGAGTGAGAGAAAGTTGAAGGGAATGAGAAAAGAGAACGAGAGAGTGATACCAAGAAAAAGAGACAAGGAGAGAGAGAGTAGATAGAGCTAGAGGGAGAGAGAGAAGGAGAGTGTAAGAGAATTAGAGTGATGTGACAGAGAACGAGCATGAGATAGAGGTGAAAAAACATGGAGGGAGGGAGGGTAGAGATAGGGAGTGAGAGAAGGAGGGAGAGAGGGGGAAGAGAGTAAGATAAAAAGAGAAAGAACTAATAATAGAGATAAGAGAGATAAAAAGCGAGAAAAGAAGAGAGAATGAGAGAGGTAGAGTGAGCAAGCAAGTGAAAGAGACAAAGAGAGGGAGATGAAGAGATGGAGAGAGGAAAGAGAGAGAGAATATAAGAGGTTAAGAGGAAGAGACAGAGAGATAAAGAGAGGGAGAAAACGGAGGATGATATAGAGAGATGTAGGGGAGAGAGGGGGAGAGAGTGAGGGTGGAGAGAGAATAAAATAAGTATTGAGAGGAAGAAAGAAGATGGAGGGTTAGAGATGGAGAAAGAGACTGAGGGAGTAAGGGACTGAACAAGAGAGAGGAAGGGAAGGAGTGTGTGGGAGTGAGAGAGGGGGATTGAGAGCTGAAGGTCATGAGAGATGGAATAGAAGGGAGAGAGATAGGTAAAGAGTGATAAAAGAGGGGTTGCAAGGGATGAGAGAGAGTGCAAGCGAGTGAGGGAGAGCAGGTGAGAGAGAGTGAGAAATAGGGTAAGTGATAGAGAGCTCTCAAGATTGGATATGTGAGAGGGAGAGAGAGAAGGAGATAAAGGAGAGAGTGACAGTAATAAGGTGTGAGAGAAAGAGGGAAGGAGAGATGGAGAAAGTGGGTGAGAGAGAAGGGTGAGAAGGAGAGGATGAGGGATAGATAAAGTGGGATATAGGAAGAGAAAGATGGTAAAAGAGAGAGAAAGCAAGAGAGAGTTAAAGAAGAAAGAGAAGAAAGAATGAAAGAGATTGAGAGACAATATGAGAGGTGAAGATAAAAGGATAAGAGAAAATGTATAAGAGATGATAGAGAGAGTAGAGATAGAAGCAAGATCGAAATAGAGAGAGAGAGTAATAGAGATAGAGAGGGGGAAAAAGGGTGTTAAGGATGAATCCTTTGAGGATTAAAAAGTGGTAGAAATTGAGAAAGAGAGAGAGTGGGTGAGAAGGCAAGAAAGAGAGAGATGGGGGAGAGAGAAAAAGCGAGTGACATAGAGTGAGAGAGTAATAAAGAGAGAAAGAAGATAGAGCAAGAGAGATGATAAGAGAGGGATAGAGCAAGAAAAAGGTAAAAAGAGAGGGAGGAAGGGAGAGTGAGAAAAAGAGATAAAGAAAGTGAAGGCGGGAGGGACAGTGAGACAAAAAGAGTGGGATTATGGGAGGGAAGCAGAGAGAGTGAAGAGAGTAAGAGAGAGAGCAAGAGAGAAAAGGAGGGAGAATGCGAGAGAGATATAATGAACAAGCAATTGAAAGAGACTGAGATAGGGAGATGGAGAGATGAAGAGAGAGATGAGAGAGGTAAAGAGTGGGAGCGATAAAGGGAGGGTAAAAAAGGAGAGAGAAATGTAAAGATGTAAAGCAGAGATGGGAGAAGAGAAAGGGATAGAGAGATTATGATAAGTATGTTGAAAAGGAAAAGAGAGTTATGGTCAGATAGAATGAAAGAGAGTGAGGGAGAGAGTGTGAGAAAGGGAAAGATATAAATAGAGGGATGGAGAGAGGTAGAGAGAGTAGGAGTGGGAGAGAGGGAAGGAAAGATTGAGGTAAGACAGAGAGAGAAAGATAGAAAAGGATAGAGGCAGATAGAGATTGCAAGAGAGTAGTGTGGGAGAAATGAGACAGAGCAAGAGCAACCGAGGGAGAGTGAGTGAGTAATGAAATTAGAGAAAGAGAGATAGAGAAACTAAATAAGAAGAAATAAAGAGGGAAATAGTGCAAGAAAGAGAAAGAAAAAGGAGAGAAAGAGGGAGAGAGAGAGTTAGATGAAAGAAAGAAGAAAGAATAAAGGAGGTTGAGAGGGAAATAGAGAAAGAAAATGTATGAGAGATCATCGGGAGAGTAGAGAGGGAGGGAGATGGGAATAGAGAGAGGAACGGAGATAGGAAGGAGGAGAAAAAGGGACGTAGGGAAGGAGCATTTGAGGGTTGGAATGAAAGAGGTTGGAATGAGAAAGAGATAGAGAATGAAACAGATGGCATGAAAGAGAGAGGTGGGGAGAGAGAAAAAAACGAGTGACAGAAAGTAAGAGAGAAAAAAGATAGAATGAGAAAGATGATAAGATAGGTAAAAAGAGAGGGACGGAGGGTGAGTGAGATGAAGACATAATGGATGTGAAAGAGGGAGGGAGAGTGAGATAGAAAGAGTGGGAGTGAGGGAGGGAGTGAGGTAAAGAAGATAGAGTGATGAAAGAAAGAGAGAGTGACAGAGGAAGAGTGAGAGAGATAGAGGGAGAGAAAGAGAGATGGAAAGATAAAGAGAGGGAGGGAAGGAGAGAGAGTGTTAGAGAATTGAGAGAGAGTAGAAGAGATAGGGAGAGCAAAAGTGGGTGGGAGAGAGATAATGATCTGAAGAAGATAAAGAGAGTAGAGGAGAGGAGGGAGAAGGAAATAAAAAGAGGAAGGGGGGATAAGGAGAGGGAGGAAGAGGGACGTAGGATGGAAGTGTTTGAGGGTTGGAATGGAAGAGAGATATGGAGTAGTGGAAAAGAGAGCAATCAAGTGAGAGAGAGTGAGAGAGTATTAGGGAGTGAGAGAGAAAGTAGATAGAGTAAGAGAAAGAGCGTTAGGTAGAAATATTTTTCCCCATCTTTCTCCCTTCCCCTCTATTTTATTTTCTCTCTCACTCTCTTCCCCTCCTTTCCTCTCACCACCTCTCTCTTAATCACTTCCTCTTCTATCTACTCTCATCTATCTCTCATTATTTCTCACTTTCTCTATATTCTTACCTCATTTGCTTCTATTTTAATCTTTCTCTCCCTCTCCTTTTTCTTTCTTGCTCTCTTTCTCTCTATCTCGCTCATTTCCCTTCACTCCGGCTCCCACTCTACCTCTTACAATCTCTCTTCTGCCCTCCATATTTATCTTTTTCCCTCTTTCCATTTTTTCCACTTCTTCTTTCATTCTTCTTTCTCTCTTTCACTTATCCTCTCTCTCACCTTGCTCTTTCCCTCTTCCTAGCTTTCTCACATCTCCTTGTTAACTCTCTATCCCTCTCTCTCCTACTCCCTCTCCCACTCACTTGTCCTCTTTGTTTTCCCTATTTCTATCTTATTCTCTCTCTCCCACCTTGTTTGCTACCTTCCTTGCTCTTTTACTCACACTTATTCTTTTCCTCCCTCTCTAACTTTTCACTTCATTCCTTATATCTTCCATCACTCCCTCTTCCCACTATATTTTTCTCTCGCTCTCTATCTCACACCATTTTTTGTCTCTTTCTCACACTGTCTTCTCTATCTCTTTTTCTTTATCTCTATCTCTCTCCCTTTCTCTTACACTTATTTTTTCTCCCTCTATCTATCTCTTGCTCTCTCTCCTTCTCTCCTTTGTCACCTCTCTCTTTTTTGTCTCTCTCTATCCATCCATCCCTTTCTTTCTTTTCTCTATTTATCACACCTACCTCTCTTTTTTGTTCTTTTTTATCTCCTTGTCTCTATATTTGTCAGCCTCTCTCTCCTTATCTCATTCGATATGTTTTTGCCTCAGTCTCTTTCCATTTTCTCTCTATCTCTTCTCACTCTAACATTTATCTCTATCAATCTCTCATTATCACTCTCTTTGCCTACCATTATCAATCTTTCTCTCACTCTTCTCTTTCTCTCTTTCTAATAATCTCTCAATATATATCCCTCTCTCCCACTCAACATTTATCAAGCTATCTTATTCTTGAAATATCTCACACACTCTCTCTCTCTCTCTCTTCCTAATACATTCTTCTATTTTTACCTTAATCTCTTTCACTCATCTCATAATCTCTCCATCTTTCTTGCTTTATTTCTCACTCTCCTACTGTTCCCCATCTTTCTCCCCTCCCTCTCTATTTTATTTTCTTTATCTCACTCTCTTCCCCTCCTTCTCTTTCACCCCTTCTCTCTTCTCTTGCTCTCTCTATCTCTTACTTTTTATATCTCTCACTCCTCTCTTTTGTTCTCCCTTCTCTCATGCACACAACAATACTCTCTCTCTCACACACACATACTATCAAATTCTTCTCTCTCTATCCATCCTGATCTCTCCCTTTCTTTACTTCCCTTTCTCTCTCTTGCGCACACTCTCTACTACGTGTAATTCTCTCTCTCCATTGCGCTATTTATCACTTGCTCTCCATCTCACACCCTTGCATGCTCTCTCTTTCTCACTCGCTCTCTCCCTCTCTCTTGAGGTCACTTACTCTCTATCTCTCCCTTCGCCTATCTCTCCTCTTCCCCTCCCATGATCCTCTTGCTCTTTCTCCCTCTATTATTCTTTCTCTTGTTCCCTCTTCCCTCACTCTTCCTTCCCTCTACATTTTTGTCTCGATCTCTCTATCTCACTTATTAATATAACTCTCATTATCATTCTCTTGCTATCTTTTCTATCACTATTTCTTCTTGCTCCTTATTTTCTTTCTCTCTACGTCTATCCTCACACACACACTCTCTCTCCCTCTCTCCATCTCTAACTCTTAACCCACCCCTCTCCTCTCGTTCAATCAATCTCTTACCATCCATTGCTCTCTCTCTCTCTCGCTCACTCTCTTTTACTCTTTCTTCCCTCACTCTATCTTCTCTCGTTATTTCTCTCTAGGTCCCTCTCCCTCTCTCGCTCCTTTTATCTCTTCAATATCATTATCTCGATCTCCTTATCTCTTTCTTTATGTTTTATCTAACTTTATGTTTCTCTTTCTTTCTCGCTCTCTTCCTTTCTCATTCTAACACTCATTCTATTATGTCTCATTTTTGTCACTATTATTTTTTTCTCTCTGAACTATGTTTACTCATTCTCTCTCTCCCTCTATCCCTTACTCACTATCTCTCTTTCTTCCTCTCTACCTCTCTACCTCTCTTCTCTCTCACTTCCCCTCTCTCCCTTTATCTCTCTATCTCTCATGTTCTCTTCATAATCTACTTCTTCTCGCATTCTTTACTCGCTTCTCTATCTATTTCTCTCTCTCTCTCTATCTCACCTCCATCTCTCAGTTTCTCTCGCTGTCTCCATCTTTTTGCTCTTATAATCTCTCTTTCTCTTTTCTCTCTACTTTCTCTATCTCTGTCTCCCAACTCCCTCTCTATCTACTACCTCCTTTCTCAATCTCTACTTAATTTGTCCCGCTCTCCCTCCCTCACCCCTATCTCTATCGTCTCTATCCCTAACTCTTCTCTTATCTATATTTCATTTCTCCCTCTTTCTCTCCTTCTCCAACTCTCACTCCTCACCTAACTCTCACACAATCTGTCTCCTTATCTCTCTATCTCTCTTACACCTCTCTCACCCTCAATATATTGCTCACTTTGTCCTTGCTCTTTCCCTTTCTCTATCAATAGCTCTTTATCTCCCCACTCTTTGCCTTGCTCTCTCTCTCTCTTTCCCTCTCTCTTTTCCACTGTCTCTCATCTCTATCTTCCCCTCAAACAATCTCATTATTTATCTCTTTCAATCTCACACACTCTTTTTTGTTTCTTTCTCTTTCTCTGACATTGTTTCCTCTTTACCCAACTCTCTCTTAATCTATCATCTTATTATCTCTGTCGCCCTTTTCACTATTTCTCTCTCTCACTCATGCTTTGTCTCTCTCTCTCACTCACTTCTTTCATATATCTCTCTACTTTCCAATCTCTTATTATCTCTCTAACTTTATGTCCCTCTCCCTTCCTCTCACTCTTCCTCTTCACACATTTCTCTCTCCCTCTCTCACTCACTCTCCACTCTTATCTCTCCCTCACTCTACCTTTATCACGATCTTTCACTATTTGAACACACTCTCTCTCATACCCTCAACCTTACTCTCTTAATCCTCAAATCTTCATCTATTCCACTCTCCCACTCTGTCTCTATCTCTCCTTCTCCCTCCAACTGTCTCTCTTCCCCTCTTTCTTCCTATATATTATGTTCTCTTCACCTCACTCTTTATATCTCTCACTATTTTTTAATTTGTCTCACTCTCTCTCCATCTCCTTCCCTCTCTCACTCTCCTCTCTCTTGCCCTTTATCACTCACTGCATTCCTCCCTTATTCCCTCCCTCCCTCTATCGCAAACCATCCTCCGTGTCTCTCACCCTCTCTCTTCTCTCTCACCCTCTCTCACCCTCACTCACTCTCTCTTTCTTATCTTTCTCTCTCTCCTTCCCTATCACCTCTCAATATTCTTTCATTCTCTCTCACTCTTTTCTTCTCTCGTACTTTCTTATCTCACCCACATTTCTCTCTCTACATTCCTCACTCCCTCCCTCTTCGTTCTCTCCTTCTCATTACAACTTATATACTCTCTCTTTCACACCCTTCATCCTACTTTATTCCCTCTCTCCCCTCTCTCTTCTTTCCTCGCTCTCTTCTCACTTCTCTCTTCCCTTACTCTATTTATTTTTCTCTCCCTCTTTCTCTCTCTTCTTTATCTCTCTTATATGTCACTCACTCTTATTCTCTTCCTCCCATTCCCTCTCCCACAATTACTCCCTCACGTGCTCTCTTTCTCTCTCCATCCCTCTCGCTCTCTCTCTTTCCCCTCTCTGTCCTCTCTCTTACTCTCTCCCACTCCCTCTATACCTCCCTCTCTCCCTATATCTCTAACCACCCCGCCTCTCTCCACCCCTTCTCTCCCTATCTCCCTCTCACTCACTCTCTCCTTCTTCTCTCCCTCTCTTACCTCTCTCCTCTAATCTATTTCTCTCATTAACTCTCTCTCTTTTGCTCATTTCTCTCTATCTCCCTCACTCTCTCCCTTTATCTTACTCTCTGTCGCTCTAATTCTAGCACTTGCACTCTCCCTTTACACCCTTCATACCTCTGTTCTGCCCTATCTCTCACCCTCTTTCCGTCCATCTCTCTTCTCGCATCCTTCTTTCCTTAATTTTTTATTTTTTTTCTCTCTCTCTCATTCTCTCTTTTCTCTCTCTCCTCTCTGTCTCATTTACTCTATTACTCCTAGCTCATTCTCACACTCTCCCTTCCTCCCTCACTCTCACTCACTTTTCTCTTTCTCCTCTCTATCTCTTCTCTTAGTTTTTTCTCTATATTCTCTCGCTCTCTTTTCTCACTTTTTCTTATCTCTTCCTCTCTACCTCTCTCACTCCATCTCTTTTACCCTCTCTCAATATCTCTCATCTGTTCGCTCTCTCCCTCTCTCGCGCCCTTCCACTCTCTCTCTCTGACTCTCTTTTTTAATCATATATATCTTCAATGCTTTCTCTCTCATTCTTTCTCTTACTCTCACTCTCTCACTTATCTCTTTCTCTCCTTTACACACTCTTTCCCTCTTTCCTTCTCTCCCTCCCCTCATTATCTTGGTCATCCACACTCTCTCACTCATTATCTCTTGCTTTATCTTCCCTCACTCTAACTTCTCACCATATTTTTCTCTCACCCTATCTTTCTCTCTTTCAATCACTCTCTCTCTTCAATCTCTCTCACTCCCCTCTATCTTTCTTTTTCTTACTCTCTCTCTCTCTCACTGACTTTGAGTTTTTCCTCTATCACGGATTATCATCTCTTGCTCTCTCTCTCTATTGGCCTCTCTTTTATTATTCTCGCTCTCTTCTCTCTCTTCACTCTCTTGTTCTCTTCCTTTATCCCTTGCACAGAAAAACCCTCCCTCTCTCCCTCTCCTCTCTTTTTTCTATCTTTCCGTCCCACTCTCCCTTCCTCTTTCTCTCTCTCTCCCTCTCCGTCTCCCTCGCTCCTCCTCTCTTTCTGACTCATTTTTTTTTCCTCCCTCTTTCTCACACACTCTGTCACTCTATCTCTCCTAACTCTCTCTTCTCACTATTTAACTCTCACTCTCTCTATCCCTCTCTTGCTTCCTCTCTCTCTTTTCAATTTCTCTCCCATTATCTCTCTTTCTCTTTCTCTCTCACTCTCTCACTATGTATTTCATCTCTTATTTGTGTTATCTTGCTCTCTCTCTCTCTCACTCTTCTTTCTCATTCTCTCTTCTCTTTCTTTACTCACTATTTTTCTTCCTTTATCCATCACTCTCTCCATTCTTTCTCTTTCAATCTCTCTCTCTATAGTATTCTTTCTCCCCCTCTTCTTTCTCATTATTTCTCACTTTCACTCACTCCTCTCTCGCTCCACCCCTCCCTCCTTTTACTTGCTCCCTTCCTTTCTCTCCCTGTCTCTTCCTTTTTTTAAACTCTCTCTTGCTTCATCTCTCTAGCTCTACCTTGCTTTACTCTCGTTTCTCTCTATTATCGATTGCTCACTCTCTTCCATGCTCATTCCCTCCATCACTTAAATTTCACTCATACTCTCTCCCTCTGTCTTCCTCACTCACTGTTCTCTCTATCTACTACTCTCGTCTATTTCTCTTTCTTTTATCTTTCTTCTCACAATATTTCTTTTTCTTTTATCCTCATCTCTCTCTCACTCACTCCCTTTCTCGTCCACCATGCCTCCCTCCTTCCCTATCTCTCTTACAAATACTCTATCCCTATTTCTCTCACCCTCTCTCTCTCTCCGTTCCCCTCCCTCTTCCTCTTTCTCTATCTCTTCTCATTTTCTTGGCCTCTCTTGCATGCTTTCTCTTGTTTTATCTTCCCTCACTCTTACTTCACTATATTTTTCTCTTACTATCCCTCTCACTCCATATCTCTTGAATCTCTCGCACTCCGTCCTTCTATCCCTTTCTTTCCCACTCTCTCTCACTCAATCTCTCACTCTTTGTTCCATCTCTTTTTCTCACTCTATCACTCTCTCTCTCTGTTCTCTCACTCTCTTTTCTTTCACTTTTCTCACTCTTTCTCTTTCTCTACAACTCATAATCGCTCTCTCTCACTCTCGCTCCCTTTCTCTCTCACTCAATCCTTCTCTTTTCTCCTCTCTATAAACCTTTGTTGCACTTCTACGCACACATTATATAAGCTCTCCCTTCACACAGTTATCTCTCTTTATCCCTCTCTCCTAAACTCTTTCTCCATTCTATCTTTATATGAGGCACCCTCGTCTCTCTCTCTCTCCTTCCTCCACCCTCCTCTTTTCTCTCTCTTGTTTCCTCACTCTCTCTTTCATCTTTGTCCCTCCCCCCTCTTTCTCTCTCACACTCTCCACTCTCTCTCATTCACCCTTTTTCTCCCTCTTCTCTCACACACTATCCTTTTTCTCTTATACTTTTTCTCTCACTTTCTATTTCCTTACCTCTCTTTCCCTCTCTCTTAACATATTTTGCTCTCTCTTCTCTGTATCCCTTATTTCACCCATTCTATCTCTTCATTCTATCTCTAATGAATTATTTGTGTGACTCCCTCCCTCTCTCTTTTCCAATCCCTATATCCCCCTCTCTCATTCTCCCTCCCTCTATCTCCTCGTAGCCTACATCTTTCGTACTCTCCCTCTCTCATCTCTCTCACTCTCTATATCTTTTCTTTTCTTAACCTCGTTTCTCTCTCTTTCTTCATCTCTCTTGCACACTCTCTATTTCTTCCTCTTTTCTTTCTCTCTCTTGCACTCTATCTAGTCTTTCCCTCTTTCACCCTTTCTCTCTCTCTCACTCTCTCACTTAGCTTCATTTTTCTCTCTCACTCACATTCTCTCTTTCTCTATCCCTTTGCCTCACTACTCTTTCTATCTCTTCTCTCTCCTCTCCCCTCACTCCTCTCTCCGTTCTGTGCTCTCCCCCTTCTTCTCACTCTCTCACTCACTCCCTCACTTTCTCCCTCTCTCCTCCCTATCTTCTCTCTCTCTCCCTCCCTCTTTGTCTGACTCTCTCTCCTTCCCTTTCTCACCCTCTTTCTAGTTTACTCTTATTCTCTCTTTCACTCTCACTCTCTCTCTTATTTTCCACATACACGCTCTCTCTCATGATTTTGCATCATTTCCCTCCTCTGGAAAATGATTTCTCCTCAAATCAGTACTTGTACCAAAAGGGCTTAAATCACTAACATTGAAAGTGGCACTCACATTCTACTTACAAGGTAAATCCAGCATGTGGGCATTGTCGTTGATACACTCAAGTACTTGGAAAGAAACCATCTTCTCTTGGAAACAGTTGGAAACAACTTCGTTCTGGAAATCTTTCCTTTCCATGTGTAACCAGAATCAATCTCTAGATTTGATAATCATTTTATGACACTCCTTGTTGGCATGCTTTTCATATTGCCTTGCACTTTGTTCAATATTGAATCGTGCCTTCTTATGTATCTTCTTTACAAACTCAGCCTTTTTTCTTACCATCCAAGTTAACATGCTCAGAAACTGTAATGGAATTAAATCAAATGCAGTTAAGGGATTAAAAACAAAAATAGTTTTAAAAGGTGAAAAATTATTAGCAGAACGAACATTCCTATTATAAGCAAGCTCAACGTGTGGTAAATAGTCTTCCCATTTTTTGATATTTTTCTTTTTGATTACCCTTAACAAAGTAGACAAAGTTGTATTTACTACATCAGTTTGACCATTGGTTTGTCGGTCACAAGTGGTAGAAAACAACAATTTGGTTTCTAACACCACAAGGTCTTCCAGAAGTAACTCAACTTAGCATCTCTATTGAAAATAATTGTTCTAGGCCTTCCATATAATCTTATAATCTCCCTAAAAGCAAATCTTATAATCTCTTTAAAAAGAAAATCCACAATATTTGAAGCATCATCAATTTTGTGACATGGAATAAAATGTACCATTTTTGGAAAATCTCCACCACCACAAAAAGGAAATCTCTACCACGTTTAGTTTTAGAAAAACTCAACACAAAGTCCATAGAAAAAAATATCAATACAAAGTGTATTAGGAATTGGTAAATGAGTATACAAACTGCGGGATTGCAGTTGAGATTTAGTTTGTTGACATGTGACAAAACTACCACAAATCCTCTCAAAATCCTATCTCATGTGTGGTCAATAAAAATGTTCTTGCAAAACAGCTAGTCTTTGCAACTCCAAAATGTCCCATTAATCCCACTCCATGAGATTCCTATATAATTATGGAAAAGAACTTTTTGGCACACATAACTTATTTTTTCAAACTAGGAACCCACTTGCTTAAAGAATTTACAGAAAGCAGTTTCCTCACAAGCTCAATATCAATCATAAAAATCAACATCATCAATGTATAAATCTTTAATATGTTCAAAACCAAGTAGCTTTGCTTCAAGAGTAGATATTATTGCATACCTTCGAGCAAGAGCATTAGCAACCAAATTTTCTTTATCTTGCTGGTATAGAATGACATATAGAAATGTCTCAATGAACTCCACCCAATAAGCATGCTTTTTGTTTAGCTTGTGTTGACCTTTCAAGTGTTTAAAGGACTCATATCGGTGTGAAGCACCAACACCTTAGGCCAAAAGTAGTGTTGCCAAGTTTTCAAATCTCTAACTAATGCATACATCTCCTTTTCATAAGTTGGGTAGTTTAAGGCTATCCCACTCAACTTTTCACTGAACTTAACATTTGGCCATTGCTCTTGCATAAGAACAAAACGTATGCCAATAGCAAAAGAATCACATTCAATTCCAAATGTTTTAGAAAAATCATCTAAAGACAATATAGGGACGTGGGTAAATTTTTCCTTGATCAATTGAAATGCCTTTTCTTGTGCTTCTCCCTACTTGAGCCCAACATTTTTCTTGATCACTTTAGTGAGTGGTGTTCCTATGCTACTATGTCTTTCACAAACCACTGATAGAAATTAGCAAGTCCATGAAAACTACAAACATTGCTTATACTAGTGGGACAAGGCCACTTATGTATTGCACGCACCTTTCTTCATCAACTTGTATACCTCATGCACTTGCAACAAATCCTAGAAACAAAAGTTTTTGGAGCAAACGGTACACTTTTCCAAGTTACCAAAAAACTTTTCTTTTCTCAAAACATATAAAATATGATCTAAATATTCAACATAATCCTTTAAAGTTTTGCTATAGATCAGAATATCATTAAAACAGACCACAACAAATTTTTCAATAAAAGCATGCAAAATATGGTTCATTAGTCTCATGAAAGTACTAGTTTTGGTTCAATAAAAGCATGCAAAAGGCATAAATAACCATTCATACAAACCATATTTTGTCTTAAGGCTTTTTTGCACTCATCTCCATCTATCATATTAATTTGCTGATATCCACTTTTAAATAAATCATAGAAAACTCACAAATTCCACGTAACTCCTCTAAATATCATCTAAGTGAGGAATAGGGTGTCTATACTTTACATTAAGATTGTTGATGGCTCAACATCCTCACACATTATCCAAGACCCATCCTTCCTAGGAACTAGAATTACCGAAACAAGAGAGTGAGAGGAGAGAGGGGAGGGACAAAGATGAAAGGGAGAGGAGATATAATGAGAGTACGGAAGTACGAGAAAGATTGATAGAGTGGAAGGTATCTAGAGAGAAGAAGATAATGATAGCAAGAGGAAGGTTAAGAGATAAAGCAAGATAGATAACGAGAGCAAGAAAGAGGTAGAGAGAACTATGAGAGAGACAGTGGGAGAGATATTGAGAGGGATGTTTAGAGAGAGAATAGAGAGTTAAAAAGAGAGAGAGGGAGGGAGGGAGGGAGTAGGAGTGACAATGAAACTAAAACGAGAGAAAGGTAGCAATAAACTGAGAGGGAAAAAGAGAAATAGAGGGAAGAGTGAGTGAGTGAAGAGAGAGCAAGAGAGGGTATGTGAGGGAGGAGAGACGAGAGAGATAAGGGAGAGAGGGAGAAAGAGAGGGAAGAATTGAGAAAGAGGGAAAGAGGGAGGGAGAGAGAAAGAGAGAAATAATGAGTGCGAGATGAGAGTGAAAGAGATTGATGAAAGAGCAAAGGAAAGATAAAGAGAGGAGGGAGAGCAAAAGAGAGAGTGAGAGATAAATGAGAGAAAGTGTGTAAAGAGAGAGAAGGTAGGCAATAAAAGATAAATCAAGAGAGAGCAAAGAAGGTCAAAAGAGAGATAGAGAGCTAGAAAGTGAAAAAAAGAGAAAGCAAGGGAGTGAGTTAGAAAAAGGGAAATATAGGAAGGGAGTGAGAAGGACTGAAGAGAGAGCAAAAATAAGAGAAGGAGAGTGAGAGATAAATAAAGACAGAAATAAAATGAAGAGAGAGTGTGCCATAGAAATAGAAAGAAGAGAGAGTGAGGGAAGAGAGATAAAAGAGAGGGAGGAAGATATGGAGAGAGAGTGTGAGATATGAAGGGACAAAAAGAAAGGGATGACGGGAGTGAAAGAGGAAGGAGGCAGAGAGAAAAAAAGAACTATGAGAGAAACATATAAATAATGGGAGAAATGAGAGAGGGATTGAGAGAGAAAGAAGGGGGAAAACAAAGAATTTATGAGAGTCGATAGAAGAGAGAGTCACAAAAGTGAGAGCAAGAGAGAGAGAGAGATAGAAAAAAATGTTAGAGAAATAAAGAGAGAAAGGGAGAGTGAGCAAGAAAGAGAGTGATAAGTGTGGGAGAGAGGGATTAAAGAGAGGACAAGAGTCACGAGGGAGTGAAAAATAAAGCAAGAGAGAAATGAAGAGAAAAATAGAAAGATGAGAGAGGGATCGAGGTAAGAGAGTGAGAGAGAATAGGGAGAGTGTGCGATTGTGAGAAAGGAGAGATAAAAAGAGATGGAGAGAGAGATGGAAAGAGAGTATGGGGAAGAAAGAGAGAGAGAGAGAGTGGGGAGAAGAGATAAGAGCAAAAGGAGTGAGGAAAAATATAATCGTTAGAAGGAAATGGAGTACAAGGAAAGAGACAACAAGAGAAAGCACCAAATAGAGCTAAAGAGATTGAGGGAGAGGGAGAATGTTAGAGAAGGAATGGGGATGAATGAAAGGGAAGAAATGGAGGAAGTTAAGGAGAGCAAGGGAGATAGTGAGAAGAAGTGAGAGAAGGAAGAGCGTGGGAGCGAGAGAGAGAGAGGACGGGAGATAATGGGGGTGTGTTAGGGATGGGAGAGGGAGAAAGAATGTAGAGGAAATTAAATATCTAAAAAGAGAGCAGTACGAAGAGTGAGTGGCACAATAGAAATCTAGAGAGAGCATGAATGAGAGAGCAATTGAGAGAGAGACAACACTAATAACAACAAAAAGAAAGAGAAAGAGAGAGAAATGGAGAGTACGATATAGAATGAAAGATGGAGAGTAAGAGAATGAGAGAGAGTGAAAGATAAGACTATAGGAGAGAGGAAGGGAGAGGAGGGAATAAATGAAAAGAGAGAGAAAGATAGATGAGGAGAGAGGGAGGGAGGGAGAGATGGTGGGAGTGTGAGAGATAGATGGAGAAAGAGTGATGAAAGTATAATAAAGAGTGAGATGTATGGTGAGGGAATGAGAGAGAGTGAGGGTTGGATAGGGTAGAAAGGAAAGATGCATGAAGAAAGAGAGCATGTGTGTGTGAGAAAGAGGGAGGAGGAGAACACAAGATAGAGAGAGAAGAGGACAGATAGAGATGGGGTTACAGAGAGAGATGGAGTGGGACTGAGGAAAGAAAGTGAGGGACAAAGGTAGTGAGCTTGGGATATGAAGAGAGAGTGGTTAAGAGGAATAGAGAGAGTGAGTGTGCATGTGTGAGAGAGAGTATGTGTGTGTGTGTGTGTGAAAGGGAGGGAAGGAAGTGAGATATAAAGGGAGGGCGAAAGGCAGAGAAAAAAGTAGTTGGTGTTAGAAGGAAGGAAAGAGTTAAAGAAGAGAGAGCAACAAATTTTAAAGTAAGAGTGATGGACCAATGAGTGAGAAAAAGAGAGTTTGAGAGGAAGCAAAAGAGCGTGATAAAGCTAGAGTGAAATAGAAAGAGAAAAAATAGTAGGGAAGATAGAGCAAGAGAGAGTGCCGAGAAAGTGGACAAAGAAGATTATGAGTGATAGAGAGAGAGAAAAAAATTGTGCATAAAAGAGAGAGGAGGGGAGCAAAAGAGGGAGAAAGAGTGTGAGAGAGAGAGAAGAGAAGAGAGAAAAATGTGAGAAAAAGAGAGACAATGGAAGTGAAAGAGGGAGAGAGAGTAGAGAGATGAAGGAGAGAAGAGCGATTGAGGAAAGACACAAAAAGAGAGTACGAGCAAGAGGTAGAGAGGGAGAGAGAGAGATTCTGGGAGGGAGGGAGGGAGAGAGTGAGAGAGGAAGAGTAAGTGAGGTAGGTGGGAGAAAGAGAGAGGATGGGAGCAAAAGAGGGGAAATAATGAGAGGGATATAAGGATAGAAGAAAGAGAGGGTGAGCGAAAGGGAGAGAGGAAGGGAGAAAAAGATAATGATAGAGAGATATGGTAAGAGAAGAATAAGAGTTAGGGAGAGCATAAACATGCTACCTCTATGTTCATTCTCTCCCACTCATTATTTTCTAACTATCCCCTCTAGCTATCTCTCTCAGTTTTGTCTTTCGCTCTCTCTCTCTATTGCTCTCTCTTATGTTGCTATCTTTTCTCTTTTTTGCTCAATCTTTTTCTCCCTCTCCCTCACTCTCTCTATTGCTTTCCCATCGTATCGCTCTCTGTTCTTTCTTTTCCCTTTCTCCCCTCCCTCCCTCTTTCACCTTCTCCCTACCTCCCTTTCTCATTCTCTTTACATTACTCTTATTCTCAAACTCTCCTGCTTTTTAGTGCACCCTTTCTTTGTATACGTTTAACACTCTCTAGGTCCTCATTATCTTTCATTATTGTTATCTCACTTTCTCTTTCTCCATCCATCTCTTCTCTATCTATCCTCCTATTTCTATTATTCTCTTGGTCTCTTCTCTATCTTCTCTATTATTCTCTTAGGAGAGATGGAGAGGGAAGAGAGAGAGAGGGAATGATAACAAAGATATTAGGAGAGAAACAAAGAGGTGGAGAATATGATAAGGGATAATGAATAGAGATAGAGAGAGAGGGAAGGATTGCATGAGATATAAAAGAAAGATAAAGAAATTAGAGATGAGTGAGCATCTGAAGAGATTGAGATAGAGAGAGAATGGTGACAGAGAGAAAGAGGGAGTGTGGTAGTAGAGAGAGAGTGGATGGGAGAGATAAAAGCGAGAGAAATGGGATGACAGAGATATAGAGAGAGATAGATATAGAAAAATGTGGGATGGAGTGTGATCTAGGTAGAGGTATCGATTAGGAGGAAAGGAGCGAGACAACAAGGGATGAAGCGTGGTAGAGAGAACAAAAGAAAGAGGGAGAGTAGAAGAGTGAGGGTGGATTGAGTGAGGTGAGGGAACTAGATTGCAAGATAGGGGCGTTGTGGGGGAGAAAGAGAATAAAGATAAAAAGAGTCATAGAAACTAGGACAAGGAAGAAAAGAGAGCAAGAAAAATAGGACTAGTGAGATAAAAAGAAATTGAGAAGAGAGGGTGGGAGTGATAAAAATTTATTGAGGCGAGGGAGAGATGGGTAGAGAAAGGTAAGTAAATCAAAGAGTGAGAGGCTATGATAAGAAGAGAATAGGAAGAGAGGCAGGTAGGATGGAAGGGACAGATTGAGAAGAAAAGCATAGGTTGATAAATCTAGAGAGAGAAAGAGAGAAAGAAAGACAAGAAGTTAAATAGAGAAGATAGAAAGAGTGAGAGAAAAAAGATGAAGGGAGGGAGAAAGGGAGGGAGCAAGAGTGGGTGAGAGAGAGGAGAGAGGGTGGGATAAAGATAGCAAGATAGAGTAAGACAGAGAGAGAGAAAGAAAAGAGAGATCAAAAGAGTAGAGAGAGTGAGATAATAGAGAGAGTAAGCCGGAACGAGAAAAAGACAGAGAGGAATGAAAAAGGAGAGATGTAGAGAGTGAGAGAGTGGGGAAGAGCGTGTGAGGGAGAGAGATTAGATAAATAAATGGAGAGGGAGAGTGAGATTGATTTAGCACAAGAGAGATATATAGAGGGAGAGAAAGAGGGAGAGAGAAGATAGAGTAAAAAAGAGGGGGAGGGAGAGTGACAGAGACATAAGAAAAGCAGGAAGAGAGGGAGCATGAGTGTACGTGAAAGGGAGAAAGATATAGAGAGGGAGATTGAAGGAGCAAATCAATAAATATGGGAAGATAAATTGCATAAGAAACAAAGGGAAAGAATGGGTATAGATAGAAAAGAGAGTAGGAGAGAGACAAAGAGAGAGAGGGAGGATGGGCAAGGCAGAGAGAGAGGAAACAAGAGTAAGAGAGAGGGAAGAGAGATTAAGACAGGGAAGTGAGAGAATAAAAATCATTAGAAAGAGAATGAGAGAGAGGAGGATAGAGAGAGAAAGAGAAATGATGGAAAAAGATAGTGAGAGGGAGGGATATGGTAGAAGAGAGAGGGAAGTAGAGCAAGAGAAAGATAGACGGGATGAAGAGTAAAGGAAGGTTAGAGACAAATAAAGAAGAAGCAAGAGAGAATAAGAGAAGGGAGATAGATAGATAAATAGAGAACGAGATAAAGATGAAGAGCATTCGAGAGAGAAAGATCGAAAGAGAGAGGAAAGAGGGGGTGAAGAGCAAGACAGTTAGGGGCAGGTAGAGCGGTAGCGTGAGAGGGAGGGAAAGAGGGAAAAGGAGAGAGAGTAGAAGAGGACAGAAGATAATGGGACATAGAAACGAAAGAGAGATAAAAGATATTTAGTGAGTGTGAAAGAGAGAGGAAATAGAAGTGAGAGAGATCAAGTGAGTGAGTGAGTGTGGGAGATGACGAGAGTAAATTGAGTGAGAAAGGGTGGAGCAAGAAACGAAGGGAGGGACACGAGAGAGTGTGTGTGAGGGATGGAGGGAGGGTAGAAGATAGGGAGAGAGATAGAGAGAATGAAGGGATGTAGAGTAAGAGAGGAGGGAGGGAGAGATAGTGGGAGAGATGGATATAATGAGAAGATAGAGCAAAACAATAGAGGAAATACATAAAAGAAGAGATAAAAAAGGAAAGACTTAATGAGAGGGGATAAGGTTGGAGATAAAGAGAGAGGTGCGTGGGGAGGAGAGAGGAGCGAAGGGGAGAGAGTGAGAGAGACAAGAGAGGAAAAGAATGATGAGAGAAAAGAGAGAATAATTTTGGAAGACATGAGAGTCAGGAGGATGTTTAAGATGGAGGGAAAGAGGGAGGGAGTGAAGGAATAATGGAAGACTTAAATGAGTGATAGAGAGGAAAAGAGAGAAAGGAGATGAAGGGAGAGAGGAAGGGGGAGGGATGGAGAGAGAAAGAGAGGGAGGAAGAACAGGTGAGTAAGAAAGCGAGAGTGACTGAATTTGAGAGAGATTTAGTGAAACAAGGAGAGAGCAAAGGTGAGAGAGAGAAGAAAGCAAGTAAAGAAAATCAAGGCAATGTGAGAAGTGAGAGACATATAGAAAGGAAGAATGAGATGAGAGAGATTATGAGAGAGAAAAAGGGAGAGTGAGAAGAGAGAGAGGGAGTGATAGTAAGAATGAGTAAGAGAGCATGGCATAAAAGAGAGCGCTAGGGGAATAATACAAGGGAGAGGGATAGAAGAATAAGTAAGACAGAGAGAAAAATGTGAAAGAGACAAGAAATGACAAAAGAGATATAGAGAAAGGGGGGAGAGATGGACATTAAAAAAGAGCAAGAGAAACTTATCCCCTCTGTATTTCTCTCTTTCTTTACTATCTTATCCTCTCTCTCTCTCTTTTCTACTTCATTGCCTCTCTCCCTCACTTTCTCTTTCTCTTTCTCTCTCACTTTGTTCTCCCTTCATCCTCGCTCTATCTCTTTTGTTTTCTTTTCTCTCACTTAATCTTTCTTGCTCTACCTCATGCTCATTCTCTCTCTCCTTCTCTATCTTTTCGCTTGCTTGCTCTCTCTTTCTCTCTCTCAGTTTTTCTGGCTCTTTCACTCTTCTCTCTCTCAAACTTTTCTTTTGCTCATATTCTCTAGCTCTCTTTTCCTCTATCTAACGATTTCTTTACCTTTCCCACGCCCTCCTTCCAACATTCCCTCCCTTTTTCACCCTCTCAGTGTCTCTCTCACACTTTCTTTCTCTCGCTCACTCTCTCTCCAACTCTATCCCACCTTCTCTCAATCTTTGACGCTCATCTCTCTCTTAATCTCTCTCTTTTACTTTCTCACTCTAAGATGGACTCTCACCCTATTTTCTCACTCCCACTTTCTCTCACTCTCTCTATTTCTCAGTCTCTTTTCCTCTTTTTCTCTCTCTCTCTCTCCATCCCTTCTTATAAATCTCATTGTATCTTCCTCACTCTCTTTCTCTCACTCTTATCATTTTATCACTCTCACTTCTCTTTCTAATCTTTTCTCGCTTCTCTTCCACTCTCACATTCTATTTTATCAAGCACTTCCTCTTGCGTATCCTTCTCTCTTACTTTCCCTTTCTCTAGCTCCCTCTGTCCATCCCTCTCATTTCCCTCTTTCTTTCTCTCACTGTCCTCTTTATTCTCACTCTCACTTATCTCTCTATAGCTTCTCTTTCTTCTATTTCTCAATTTCTCTCTCTCTCTCACGCCCCCTCTCTCCCTCCCTGACTTTCACTATATCCATCTTCTCTCTATTACTCTCTTTTACTTTATCTCTCTCGTACCATTCATCTCTTGCACTCTCTCCCTCTGTCTCTCTCCCTCCCTCCATACATCTCTCTTTATTTGTCTCGCTCAATTTCTATCTACCTCTCTCATGCTCTTCTCCCTCTCTCTCACTCCTAGCCCTCTCTCTCTATTTTCTCCCTCTCCAACCCTTTCATTCTTTCTCTCTTGCCCTCTCCCTCACCCTCCCTCCTTGTTTATTCAATAGATCTTCATCTCCCTCTCACTCCCTCCTTCCTTCCTTCCCTCCATCCTTCCCTCTTTAGCTCTTTCTCCCTCTCACCCTATCTCTCTCCTTGTTTATTCAATAGATCTTCATCTCCGTCTCACTC
>NEWO01000220.1:126192-149061 GCA_003013225.1 Phalaenopsis aphrodite
CAAAGAACCTAACTTCACAGCTAGTGAAGCAAGCAAACAGCCAAGCAGGGAAAGAGAAACCACAAAGAGGCTAAACAAAGGAAGGATTGTGAGTCTTAATAAACCAAACCTCCAGTGGGATGTCAAAGAAACAACCCCACAAGAAACAGCAAACAAAGACAAAACTATGGAAAATCCAATGGAACAGTAAAAGTTTAAAAAGGAAGAGCCCGGGAAGGTGTAAAAGCTATAAGAGTCGAAAAACCTGCTATGCCCAGTAAAGAGATGAGAGAAAATCAGTTGAAAACAAATATTAGCAAGTATTAAACCCTTTACCACAGCAAGTTGGAGCATTGTGCCGAAACCCTAGCAGAGCAAACAGGGAGACAGCCGCCAACCTTCATGATGATATATATGTATATATATATAAATTTTGCTCCTTAGCACAGAGAGAATTAGAACAAAACTAAGAAAAAAGTGAGAGATAGGGTGAGGGAGAGGGAGTAAAAGTGAAAGCGAGGGAGAAGGAGAGGGGAGAAGTATGAAAGAAAGTAGGAAACTATGAGGGAGAAATGTTCGGGATTGAGAGAGATAGAAGAGGGAAACCGAGATAGAGATTGTTGTTGAGGGATAGAGAAGTGAAAGAGTGAAGTAAGAGAGAGAAGAGAGAATGACAGAAGAGATAGTAAAAGGGAGAAAAGAGAGCAAGAGAGGGATTGACTAGGGAGATAATAATATAGTGAGATAAAGGAAGGTAGCGAGAGAGATTGAACTAAGAGGAATTGAGATAAGGAAAGAAAAAGTTAAAGAGGGGGAGGGAGAGGGAAAAGAGAGCGAGGGAAAATAAATCAAGAGAGAATGAGTGAGAGGGAGAGAATGAAGTAGAGAAGGAGAATAAATGAGAAAGGGTGTGTGAAGAAAAAGGAGAGGGAGAGAAGCATAGAGTGGGAGGGAGAGAGAGTGTGAAAGAGAGGGAGGATAGAGACTGAGAAACATAGAGATCAAGGGAGAGAAGCGAGAGAGAGAAGGAGAGGGAGTGAGGGATAGAGGTAGAGAAAGAGTAAATAAGGAGAAAGAAGAAATAGAGATGGAAAAGAGAGCAAGTGAAAATTAAAGAAGGAGAATTTTAATGACAGTTATAATAGAGGGTGAGATAGAGAGAGAGAGAGAGAAACGTAGAGAGAATAGAGAGTGAGAGAAGATGGAGCAAGAGAAAGAATGGTAGAGGGAGAAAGAGCAAGAGGATCATAGTAGGGGAAGAGGCAGAGATTGGTGGAGGGAGGGAGAGAGGAAGTGAGCTCAAGAGAGAGAGAGCCAAAGATAGAGAGAAAGAACATGCAAGGGTGTGAGATGGAGAGCAAGTGATAGATAGAGTGATGGAGAGAGAGAAAGTTACGTGTAGTAGAGAGTGTGAGCAAGAGAGAGAGAAAGAGAGGTAAAGAATGGGAGAGATCAGATGGATAGAGAAAAGCTTGATAGTATGTGTGTGTGAGAGAGAGAGTATGACAGAGTGTGTGTGAGAGAGAAAAAAAGTAAGAGATAGAGGGAGCAAGAGAAGGGAGAGGGGGTGAGAGGGAAGGAGGGGAAGAGAGTGAGAGAGAAAATAAAATAGAGGGGAAGGGGAGAAAGATGAGGAACAACAAAGGAGCGAGACATAAAGCAAGAAAGAGGGAGAGATAATAAGATGAGTGAAAGAGGGTTAGGTAAAAATGGAAGAATGTATGTTGAAGAGAGAGAGAGAGTGTGTGCGAGATATTTCAAGAGTGTTAGAGTGAAAGAGGGATATATTTTGAGAGAATAAGAGAAAGAGAAGGAGAGAAAGAGAAGAGAGAGAGAAAGAGCGATAGAGGGAGGCAGAGAGAGTGTATGAGAGATTGAGAGAGAAAATAAAATAGAGTGGGAGGAGAGAAAGATGGGGAATTGCATAGGAGCGAGAAATAAAGCAAGAAAGAGGGAGAAATAATTAGATGAGTGAAAGATGTTTAGGTAAAAATAGAAGAATGTATGTTGAAGAGAGTGAGAGTGTGTGTGTGTGAAATATTTCAAGAATCTGATAGGTTGAGAGAGTTAAAGTGAGAGAGAGGGATATATTTTGAGAGAATAAGAGAAAGCGAGAAGGAGAGAAAGAGAAGAGCAAGAGAAAGAGCAATAGAGGGAGGCAGAGAGAGTGATAATGAGAGATTGAGAGAGATAAATGTGAGAGTGAGACGAGAGAGAAGAGAGAAAGAGAGGGAGGCAAAAACATATGGAATGAGATAAGGAGAGAGAGGCTGGTAGAAGCAAAGACGAAAGGAGAAAAAAAAATTAAAAAAAAAGAGATGTAGGTTTGGTAAATAGGAAGAGAAAGAACAGGATGGATGGATAGAGAGAGACAAAAAAGAGAGAGGTGAAAGAGAAGAGAGAGGAGGAGAGAGAGCAAGAGAAAGATAGAGAGAGAAATAATAAGTGTAAGACCAAGGTAGAGAAATTGAGATAAAGAGAAAGAGAGAGAGAAGACAGTGTGATAAAGAGAGAAGAAAGGGTGTGTGAGATAGAGGGAGTAATTATGAGAGAGAGGGAGATGGATAGATAGAGATGAGGCAAGAAAGAGAGAGAGAAGAGTGAAAGAAGAGGGGAAAAAAGAAAAAGGGAGTAAGATAAATGTGGAGGGGAGAAGAGAGATAGTAATAGGTGGAGTAGGAGTCAGAGAGAGTTAGGCGAAGAGTGAGCTAGAAATAGATAGATAGCAAGCACGGAGGAGAGAGGGTGTGAGAGATGAATAAGGTATAGATAGTTGGAGAGAGGGGAGGGAGAGATTGACATAGAGAGTGAGAAAACTATAGAGGGAAGAGAGAGAATGATAGAGTGAGAAATAGTAGAGAGGAAGGAAAAAAAAGTGTGAGTAAAAGAGCAAGAAAGGTGGTGAAAGTGAGAGCTAAGGAGATGGAAAGAGTTAGAGGAAAAGAGAGAGTGAGGGAGAGAGAAGGAGAAGAGAGAAAATGAAGAAAGGAGAGAAGAGGCGATGGAGGGAGGGAGAATCAAGAAAGAGGGAGGAGAGGGAGAGGGAGGTTGAGAAAGAAATAATATAACAAAAGAGGGAGAGATAGCATGGGAGAGAGCAAGAAAAAGAAGGAAGATAGAAAAAAGATCAAGAGAGATAGATAAAGGGAGGGATAGAAAGTGAGAGGGATGGAAGGAAAGAAAGAAAAAAGATAGTGAAAAAAGTTAGACTAAGTGATGGAAATAGATAGAAAAAGATATATGGAAGGATAGAGATTGAGAAATTGATAGAGAGAGGTGGCATAGTGGGGGAGAGAGGAAGGAAAATGAGAGATACGAAAGAGATAGAGAGAGTATGAGATAGGTAGATAGATGGTAAGAAAACTTTGAGAGTACAAGTGCATGTGGTAGAGAGAAATTGAGATGGTGAGTCAGTGTGAGATCGTTGGAGAGAGGTGGAGGAGAGTGTGATAATAGAGATAAATATGGAAAAAGAGAGCACAAGATTGTGTGAGAGAGAAGAAATATAATATGGAGAGAGAGAGTAGTGAAAAAAGAGCTAGTTAAAAAAGAGACCATAAAAATAAATCGAGATGGAGGGAGGATGGGATTGAGGTGGAGAGAGAAAGAGAAAAAAAAATAGAAGAGTGTGAATAGAGATATAAAGAATGACAACGACAACATGTGAGGGGGAGAGTATGAGCAAGAAAGTGTTGAAGAGAAAGTTAGAGAGTGAGCAAGGGTTAAAGGAAGTGTTAGAGAGAGGTAGAGTGCTAGAAAGAGATATGGATAAATGTACGGGAGAGCGAAAGGTATTGGAAGAAGGCTATGGAGAGATGAAAGGATAGAGAGTGGGAAAGAGAGAATGTGTGAATAAGATAGAGAAAAATCAAAGGGATAGGAACAGATAAAGAGAGAGTGAGAAAGATAGAGAGAGAGAGATAGAGTGAGTGAGATGGAGAGAGAAGAGAGAGAACAATTGAGAGATGAAGAGAGGGAGGGGGAGATGAAGAGAAAAAGATCTAGAGAAACATTGAGAATATACAGTGAGAGAAAAGAGGCAGAGAGAGAGTGAGAGAAGTGAGGAAAAGAGAAAGTGAGAGAATGAAAGGAAATAGAGAGTGGGAGAAGAGAAAAATAGAGTGAAAGAGAGTGTGAGGAAGGGAGAGAGATAGAGTAAGAGAGAGAATAGAGAGAGTTAGGGTGGGAGGGAGGAAGGATAGAAAAGAGATGAAGAGAGTGCAAGTGAGAGAGAGAGAGAGTGGGAAAGAAAGAAAGAGTGCAAGAGAAAGCGAGAGAGGGAGAGTTAGTGTAGGATAAATAGTGAGGGAGTGTGTGAGAGGAAGACAAGGATGTAGAGAGAAAGAGCGAAAAAATAGATATATCAAGAAATATTGTGAGAGAGATGGATAGAGAGATCAAAGAATAGAGAGAAGTACGAGAGAGTGGAAGAGAGATTAGGAGAGGAATAGTGAGAGGGAGGGAGGGAGGGAGGGATAAATGGAGGCAAAGAGAGAAGGAGATAGTGGAAGTGAGCGAGAGTGAGATAGTGAAGTGAGAAGGGGAATAAGAGAGAAAGAATGGGAGAAAAGTAGAGGAAGAAAGACAGAGGGATCAGGAGAGAGAGTATAAATAGTGAGAGACATTAGGGAGTGAGAGAAATAGAGGAAGAGTAAGAGTGATATAAGGCCAGACAAAGAGAGAAAGAAAGAGAGGGAGTGAGAAGGCATGTGTAAGAGAGAGAGAGAGAGGTAGAGGGAGAAAAGAGAGCAAGCAAAAGTGTGGGAGAGAAAGAAATAGAAAGGAATGTGAAAGAGAGAGATGAGAGAGGGAGAGAAATAGAGAGAAAGATTGAGAATGCAAGAGAGAGAGTGTGAGAGCGATGGATATATAAATAGACAAAGTGGGAGAGAGAGAAAGAGGGAGAGAAAATTATATAAGAATACAGAGAGGGAAAGGGAGAAAGAGGGAGAAAGTGAGAGGGGGACGAAAGGAGGGAGAGAGAGAAATAGTTAGAGAGAAAGAGAGAGAAATAAAAAGAAGAGAGTAGGAGAAGAGAGTAAAGAGGGACAGAGATTGAGAGATGAAGGCAAGATGAAAGGAGAGATGGAAGGCATGAGTTAGAGGAAGGGGAAGCGTGAGGGAGGGAGAGTGACAGAGGCAGATAAAGAGAGTTGAAAGACAGAGAGGGACATAGTGGGAGATAGAGGGCGAGAGATGAAATGGAAAGAGTGAGGAAGAGATAGAGAGAGTGGGAGTGAGAGAAAGAGAAGGATGGAGATTAAAAGAGAGGGAGAAAATGATTGAGAGATAGAGTAGAGAGAATGAGAAGAAAGAGAAGAGAGATGCCATGTGAGAAAAAGAGAGATATATAGATGAGAGAGAGAGAAAGAGAGTGAGATCAAGAAGCACTAAGAGAGCATGATATTGAAGAGAGAGCTACATAAGTAAGAGAAGGTAGAAGGACAAATAAGAGAGTGGAGAGAAAATTAAATTGAGAGATAATGTGGGAAAGGGAGCGAAAGAGAGAACGAGAGGAGATAAAGAGGGATAGAGGTAAAGAAAGTGAGGGGGAGAGAGAAGAGAGGGATAGTGAAAGAGAGCAAGAGATGAAGCTAGGGATGGAGAGAAGAAAAGAAAGAGAGGAGAGAGAGAGAGAGAGAGAGAGAGAAAATGGAGTAGGAGAGGTAGGGTGAGAGAGAGTTTGAAAGATAGAGAATGAGAGAGAGTATAAGAGAGATAGAGAAACAGGGAGACCATGAGCGAGATGGAGAAGGAGGGAGAGAAAAGATGAAGCAGGAGAATAGATTGATAAACCTGGAGTGAGAAAAAAATAGAGAGAGATGAAGGGAGAGAGGTATAAAGTAAAAGAGAGAAAGTGATAGAGAGAGGGAAAGTAAAAGTGAGAGGCAAGCTGAATGAGAGAGGGAAGTGAGAGCATGAGAGAGAGAGGAGAGAAGAGAGAGAGTATGTGAGAAAAGAGAGAGCAAGAGAGAGTGATAAAGAAAAGAGATAGAGAGAAAAACCAAAAGAGAAGGTTGAGGAGAAATGATATAGAAAATGAAAGAGATAAGTAAGTGCAAATAATGAGAAGATGAGAATAGAGATTATGAGAAAGAGAGAAGGCATAAGAGGGGGAGATAATTAAAGAGAGAAAAAGAAGAGAGAGAGAGAGAGTGAGTGAGAAAGCAAGAAAGGGGAAAGGCAGGGAAGAGAGAGGGAGGGTGAGTGAGATAAATAGAGCGAGAGAGAGAGAGAAAGTGAGGGAGGGAGAAAGGGAAGGAGGGTGGGAGGGTAAGTGAGAAAGTGTGAGAAAAAATATAAAAACTAAGAAGAGTGAGTTTGAGAAGCAAGAGATCAAGAGAGAGAAAGAGATGGTGAAAGAGAAAAGAGATGGAGAAAGAAAAGCGAGAGAGATGGAGAGAGAGGAAATAGATAGAGAAGGAAAGAGAGGGCAAGCAAGAGAGAGAAAAATATCAAGAAAGAGAATAGAGAAAAGAGAGTAAGAAAGGGAGAGTAAGAGGAGAGAGAGAGAGGGATGGAGAGAGAGGGTGAGAGGAAGAAGAGAGAGAGCAAACATGGGAGTAAGAGAGATAAGATAGAAGAGAGTGAAAGGGATAGAGAGAGTGGAAGAGAGAAAGAATGAAAGTATTATAGAGAAAGGGAAAAGTGTAAGGGGAGAGTGAGGTAGAGGTACGTAGTGGGAGAGAGGGGGCAGCAGAATGAGGGAGATAGAGCATATGAGAGAGAGAGAGAGTGAGTATGGGAGAGGCGGGAAGGGAAGAGAGTGAGAAAAACTAGATATAGTGAGATAGAGATAGAAAGAAATAGCATGAGCAAGAGAGTGAGAGAGATATAAAGAGAGCAAGTGCGAGGGAGAGAGATATTAAATATTGGGGGAGGTAAAGAAATAGAAATGAATGAGGGGGGATAGGAGGAGATTGATAGAGGAAACATGCAAGAGATAAAGCTAAACAAATATAGAGAGTAAAGGAGAGAATATTGATATAACAAGAGAAAAAGAAAAAGAGGGAGAGAAGATAGATAAATTTTTTGAGAGATTTTGAATTGGTGAAGTCTTAACTACTTGTATGAAAATATGTGAATAAAATCTCATTAGATGCAATATTTCATATAAAGTTCATTTAATTTATTCTAAAAGTTGGCTTATAGTTTTGTATATTGCATTAATGATATGGAGAAAGATAGAGAAAGAGAGAGAAGGTGGGGGAGAGAGTAGGGTTAAATGGAGAGATTGAGGGATAGATAAAGTGAGAGATGGAGCTATGGAAACATAGAGACCACTGAGAGAGAGAGGGATAGTGGAAGAGATGAAATATAGAAATAGAGAGGGAAAGGGACAAAAGGGAGAGAAAACAAGAAATAGTTAAAAAAAAGAGAGAAGAAATAACGAAAGAGATTAAAAGATAATATGAGAGGTAGAGAGAAAGATAAAAGAAAATGTATGAGAGATGGTAGAGAGAGTAGAGAAGGAAGGGAGATGAAAATAGAGAGAGAGGGAGAGAGAGGTATGAGAGAGAAAGAGATGTCGGGAGGGATGAAGAGAGGTAGAGAGAGCGTGAGTGGGAGAGGGAAAGATTGAGGTAATAAGAAGAGAGAGATAGAAAGGGGGAGAGATATATAGAGATTGCAAGAGAGGAGTGTGGAAAAGATGAGAGAGAGCAAGAGCAACTAAAGGAGTACAATTGAGAGAGCGCAAGAAATTGAGTTAGAGAAAGGGAGATAAAGAGACAAGAGAAAGAAAAAGAAAGATAGAAATGGAGCGAAAAAGGGAAAGAAAAAAGAGAGAAAGAGAGAGAGTAAAAAGGAGAGGTAGAGAGGGAAAGAGAGAGGGAAACTGTATGAGAGATCATAGGGAGAGTAGAGATGGGAGGGAGAGGAAAATAGAGAGAGGAAAGAACATAAAGAGGGGAAAAAAAGGTAAGTAGGGAAGGAGTGTTTGACTTGGAATGAGGGAGAGATAGAGAAAGAGACAGAGAGTGGGAGAGAGGGCATAAAAGAGAGATATGGAGAGCAAGAGAGAAAAAGCGAGTGACAGAGAGTAAAAGAGTCCTAAAGAGTGAGAGAGAGGATAAGAGAAATATAGAGCAAGAGAGTGGTAAAAAAAGAGGGAGGGAAGGAGGGTGAAATAATGAGGTAAGGGATGCAAAAAATGGATTAAAGTAGTGAAGATAGAGAGACGAGAGAAAGAGAGAGAGAGATAGAGGGGACTGAGAGAGATAGATGGAGGGAAAGAGAGAGGTAAAGAGAGTGTGGGAGTAAGAAAGGGATTAGGGTAGGGAAGATAGAGAGACGAGAGAAAGAGAGAGAGAGACAGAGGAAGACTGAGAGAGATAGATGGAGGGAAAGAGAGAGGTAAAGAGAAAGAGATTGAGAGAAGGGGAGAGAGAGTTAGAGAACAAAGAGAAATTAAGAGAGAATATGAGAGGTGGAGAGAGAAATATAAGAGAAATTGTATGAGAGAAGGTAGAGAGAGTAGTGAAGGAAGGGCAAGAGAAATAGAGAGAGAGAGGAAAGCAAATAGAGAGGAGGAGAAAAAGGGACTCTTACTACCTTTTTCTTTTTTCCCCTCTTTTTATTTCACTCTTCTCTCTCTCTTTCTTACCTCATCTCTATCTATCTATCTCCCTCCCTCTCCTAATCACTCCCTCTATCTTAGACACCCTTTTTTCTATCTTTCTCACACTGTCTTCTCTCTCTCTTTCTCTTTATCTCAATCTCTTGCTCTTGCTCTTACACTTGCTATATCTCCCTTTATCACTATTTTGCCTTTCTCCTCCTCTCTTTTCTTCCTCACCTCTCTATTTTTTAACTCTCTCTATCCATCCATCCATCTCTTTATCTTCTCTATTTATCTCACCTACCTCTCTTTTTTTTGCACTTTTTTTATCTCCCTTTGTCTCTCCATCCGTCAGCCTCCCTCTCCTTACCTCATTCCATTTTCTACCACTCTCTCCTTCTCTTCACTCTCTCTCTCTCTCGCTTCTCACACTCACATTTATCTCTCTCAATCTCTCATTATCACTCTCTCTGCCTCCCTTTATCGCTTTTTCTCTAGCTCTTTTCTTTCTCTCCTTCTCTCTTTCTCTTATTCTCCTAATATATATCCCTCTCTCCCACTCTAACTTTCTCATGCTATCTTATACTTGAAATATCTCAAACACTCTCTCTTCCACATACATTGTTGTATTTTTAACCCACCCTCTTTCACTCATCTCATTATCTTTCCATTTTTCTTAGTTATTTCTCACTCCCATGTTGTCCCCCATCTTTCTCCCCTCGCCATCTTTTTTAGTTTCACCCTTGCTTTTGTATCGCTATTTCTTATCTCTCCATATTCACTTTTTCTTTCCCTATCTCAATTCCTCTTAGTTTAATCTCTCTTGCTACCTTCCTCTATCTCACTATCTCATTATCTTCCTCACTTACTCTCCCTAACAGTCTCTAGTCAATCCCTCTTTATTCCTTTCTTGCTCTCCTTTCTCCCTCTCACTCTCTCTTATGTTATTCTCTCTTCTCTCTCTTACCTCACTCTTTCTCTTCCCTATCCCTAAGTCTCTCTTTCTCACAAACTCAATCCTCTCATTATTTCATCACTCCTTATTTCTCTCTAGCTACCTCACTATTCCTCTCTATCTTTCCCCTTCTCTCTTGCTCTCTCTATTTCTCTTACTTCTATTTTCACTTAGTCTCTCTCCACTTCTCTCTCTCACTCTCTTTCTCTCTCTCCTACCCTCCTTTTCCTTCTGGCTAACTTCATCACCGTAGTCCTTTTTTTCCTCCGCTCCCTCCCTTATTTCTCACTCTATCTTTATTTTTTTCACTCTCTCTCTCCATCCCCCTTTCCCTCCTTCCCTCTCTCCGTATCTCTCTTATCTCTATTCTCTCTTTTTTATCTATCTCACTCTCTTTCTCTCTCTTTCTCCCACTTTGTCAATTGTCTACCTCTTTCCCTGCCTCCCCTTCTCTCTCACTCTCCCTGTTTCTCTCTTTGTCTCATGCTCCTCTTTCTCACTGTCTTTTTCACCCTCTTGCTCTCTCTCTTACTCCTCTCTCTCTCTCTTCCTCTCTCTCATTATTTGAATCTATTCGTTTGCTTTCCTCTACTCTCTCTCCCACCTTTTCCCTCTCATTTGTCCCTCACCATCACTCTCTTCTCTATCTCACTCTATCTTCTTTCTCTGTCTCACTCTCTCTCTCCCTTGCTCTCTTTCTCTCTCACTTATTACAACCCTCAAAAACTCCCTCTCCATGTCCCTTTTTCTCTCCTTCTCTATCTCCTTTCTTCTCTCCATTTCCCTCATTATTCTTTTATCTACTCTCTCTATCTTCTCTCACTTTCTTCACTCACACCATTCATTTTCTCTCCCACCGTCTCTTTCGCTCCACCTCTCCTGCTCCCTCCACTCTCTTCTGTTTCTTTCACCGTCATTCTCTCCCTCACTTTCTCAATCTCTCACTTTTTTCCCTTATCACTCTCTCACTCTCCATCTATCCCTCTCTCTCAGTCTCGTCTCTCTATCTCTCCCTAACACCCTCCCCCACTCTCTTTATCCGTCACCCTCTCCCTCTTCCTCTCATCCTCTTCCTTGCTCTGTCTCTCTCACCTTATTTTTATATTTCTCCCTCTCTCTTATCGTTTCTTTCTTTCAACTTCAATGTTACTCCATTTCTTGCTCTCTCTCTCACTTACTCTCTCTCACTCTTCGCTCTCACTCATCTCTCCAACCCCTCTCTTGCACTCTATACCATTTCTTTCCCTTCCTAGCCACTTTGTACCTCTTTCTCCCCACTCACACATACACTCTCTCTCCCTCCAACTTTTTATCTCTCTCTCTCTCCCCCTCTCTCACACACATACTCTATCTCCCTCCCGCAATCTATCTTGGTCACTCTCTCTCTCTCCCCACACTCTCTTTCTCCCTCTCTGATGCTCCCTCTCTTTCTCTCTCTCTCGATACTTATCTTATTCTCTCTATCCTTAACTCTCTCTTCATCTCCCCTACCACTATCTATATTTCTCTCCCTTTTCCTTCCTCACTCTATCTCTCTCGCTTCTTCTCTCCACCTCCCTCTCTCTGTCTCTCTCACTCGCTTGCGCACTGTATCTTTCCCACTCTTCTCCTTCTCTCTTATGATCTCTCTCTTACTCTTCTCTCTACTAGTCCTCTTTCTCACGCTTGCTCTTACACTCTCAACTCTCTTCCCCTCCCTCCCTCCCCAACTCCCTTTGTTCTCACTCTCCTCCCTTACCTCTCTATTTACCTTTTTTTTTGCTCTATCTCTATCTCATTATCCCTCTCTTTTATTCTCTCTTTTACGCTATCTACTTTCTCTCTCAGTCCCTATTATCTCTCACTCTCTCATTTGTTCTCTCTCTCTCTCTCTCTCGGTTGCTCTCTCAATTCCTATCCAACCGCCAAACACTACCTTCTTATTTCCTCTTTCTATCTCTACTCATTTTATTGTTCTCCTTCCCTTTCTCTCTTACACTCTCTATCCCACTCCCACTCTCGCTCTCTTTCTCTCCCCCATTAATCATCTCACTCACTCACTTTGTCTCTCTCTTTTCTCACCCATTCCCTCTTTCATTCTCTATCCCACTCTATGTTCTATCCTTGATTCTGCTTATATTGCTCTCTTCTCTCACTCAAGATATTCCCTCTAGTTTAGTCACTCTCTCATCACTCTACCCTCATCTATCTCTCATTTTTCTCACTTCCTCTCACACATCTGACTCAGCTTCTCCTACCTTTCCCGATCTCTCCCTCTCTCTTTTCTTATCTTTCATACATTCGCTGTCTTTCTTGCTTTCTCTTGCTCTATCTTTTCTCACTCTGTTCTCCTTCTATTTATCTTCCACTCTCTCTATCTATCTTCAATTTAACTCTCACTATCACTCCCTCCCTCTTTCTCTCCTTTTTTTCCTCACTCGATTTATTTTTCTCTCGGTCTCTCTCTCTCCCATTCTCGCTCCCTCAAATTTTCTCTTTAATTTCATTCTTGATCATCCTCCCTCCACCTCCCTCTCATTTTGTCAACCTCAAACCTCTTTACACTTTCTTTCACTCTCCTTAACCCCTTTTCTCAATCTCACTTGCTCTTTTTTAGTAGTTGTCCATTTCCTTCTCAATATTTCTCTCTCCCTCTCTCTTCCTCTTAGGCTCCCTGTTTTTTTCTTTTCTCTCTCTCTCTCTTTCTTTCACTTACCCTCCTCCTTAATATTTCTCATTTGCACTCTCTCTTCTCGCCCTCACTCTCCTCATATAATTCTCACTTTCTTTCTCCCTCTCTTCTCTCTATCCCGCACTTCCTTTCTCATTCTCTTTGTTTCTTGTTTCTCACTCATTCCCTTCTCTCCCTGCCTCTTGTTCTATCTTCCATTACACTCTCTTCTATTTTTTATCTTTCTTTCCTTCCATTGCTAGTCTCTATTGAATTTTAGTTTCACTTCAA
Source organism: Phalaenopsis aphrodite (assembly GCA_003013225.1). Taxonomy (NCBI): domain Eukaryota; kingdom Viridiplantae; phylum Streptophyta; class Magnoliopsida; order Asparagales; family Orchidaceae; genus Phalaenopsis; species Phalaenopsis aphrodite. Next base: position 138,628 of record NEWO01000220.1, read on the forward strand.
CCCTCTTTCTCACTCAATATTCTCCCTCTCTCCTTCTCTCTTCTCACTCTCTTCCTATCTCTCTCTCCATCTCACCGCCTTTCTCCTAATATTTCTCTTCTTCTCCCACCCTCTCTCCCTCAATCTCATTCTCTCTTGCGCTTTCTTCACACACTTCTCTCTCCATTTCTCTCTGACTAACTCTCCCTCTTTCACCCACTCTCTTCAAAAATCTCTTTCACTCCCTCCCTCTTTCTCTCTCTTTATTATCTCACTCTTATTACCTTTTGCTCTCCCTCACTTCCCTCCCTCCCTCTCCCTCTCTCTTTCAGTAAATGTCTTCCTCTCTCACTCACTTACTCTTGTTCTTTCTTCCCTCACTCTCACTTCGCTCTGTATTTCTCTCTCATTCTCTCTCTTGTTGTTGCTCCCTCTCTCTCTTTAATCTTTTTGACCTCTTTTAACTCTCTCTATTTCTTGTTCTCTTGGTTTCTCCTTTATTAGTCTTACTTCGCTCTATCAATTCTTACATTTTCTCTTGCTTTATCACTCACTCTCTTTTTCTCACCTTTCACTCGATCTTTGTATTGCTCTCTTCTCTTTCTCCCCCTTATCTCTCTCTCACACTATTTCTCACATTCTTTTATGCTTCTTTCTCTTTCTTTTTCCCTCCCTATTTTACTCCCTCCTTCTCTCACACACATCTTTATCTCTCTTTCTCACACACTCTCTCTCACTCTCTCTTCCCTCACTCTCTCTTTTGTCTCTATTTCTCTCTCATTCTATCTTTCTTGTCCCTCTCTCACTCAAGATAAAGAATACCGAGAGTGTGTGGTATGGAGAGGGGTTGAGATGGAGAATATTCAGAAGTGTAATGGAGTGAGATAAAGAATGGATAGAGAGAGATGAGAGAGATAGAGAAAGAGTGAGTAAAGGGATAATTGGGTAGAGATTTATAAACAAAGAGAAAGGGTGAGTAAAAAGAGAGTGGTCGTGGAGTGAGAGAGAGAGTGAGAAAGAGAAAGAGAGAGCATAAGGGTGATGTACAAAAAGGGAAGAGGAGAATGAGCATTGAAAGAGAGAGTGTGAGAGGTTGAGAAAAAACAACAAGGGTAGGATAGATTGAGAGAGGTGGAGAGAGAGCGATGAGTGAGCGAGAGGGATATAGATAAGAGAGAGCATGAAACAGATAGATAGAGATAGTGAGAGGTAAGAGAGGGAGGAGAGAAAGAATGTGAGTGGCTTGAATAAAGTGAGACATAACTAGATTGATGTAGACTAAGAGTGGGTGAGAGGAAAAGGAGAGCTTGAGAGAAAAGAAAAAAGGAGGGTGAATCTATTAGAAGATTGAGAGAAAGAAATATGGAGAGGCAAAGAAAGAGTGAGGGAGAGCAAGAGAAAGAGGGAGTGTGAGAAAATGGGGAGAGTGGGAGAGAGCTAGAGAGAGAAAAAGAGAGAAAATGGAGACTGAGGTAGGAAAGGAGAAAGAAATTGTGAGAGAGATGAGATAGAGGAACATGGAGAGAGCTAGAGAGAGTAAGAAAGAAAAGTGAGAGGAAAGAGGGAGGGAGTGAGAGGTAGGTAGAGCTAGAGGGAGAGTGAGAAGGCAAGAGAGAGAGAGATGAAGAGGAGGGAGAGAAAGAGAGGAATGGTGAGAGGGTATAAAGAAGAGGGAGTGAGAGTGAGTAATAGAGAGGAGGAGAGTGTGAGAATAGAGAGAGGGAGTGGGAGATCAAGCGTGATAGAGAGAGGTACGAGTGGAAGAAAAAGTCAAAACAATTAAGAGAGAGAGAGAAAGAGAGCAAGGAAGAGAGGGAGGACCGAGCAAAGGAAAGAGAGTGAGAGGAGCAAGAGATAAGAATATTGAAGTGAGGGTGAGAGAATGGTATTGTGAGTAAGAAAGGGAGATATAGAAAGACTGAGGGAGAGTGAGAATAAGAAAGATATGAGAGAGGAAAGATAAGGAGAGAAGAGATAGTAAGAGGGAGTGAGATAGTGAGGGGGAGGAAGAGCGAGGAAGAGAAAATGATGAAGGGTGAGATAGTAAGAGAAATAAAGAAGGATATAGAGAGCAAGTTAGATGAAGAGAGGGAGAACAAAACTGAGAGAAGAGAGAACGACATAAGTGGGTGAGAAAGAGCAAGAGTAATGAAGAGAGAGAACAAAAGAGCATTCGAAGGATAGAGAAAAGAGAGAGGGACAGAGTGAAAGTGGGAGGAGAAGAAGAGAGGGAGGGAGAGAAGGATGGAGGGAGATATGGAGAGAGAAAGAGAGAAAAAGAGAGAATGTGACAAAAGAAGCTTACAAGGGAGGGAAGAGGAGAGAGGGGAGAGAGAGTGGGAGAGAAAGCAAGAGAGAGGGAGTCAGAGAGAGATAGAAAAAGAGAGCTAGATGAGAGAGTGAGTAACGAAGAGTGACAAAATAGAGAAAGATAGAAATAGAAAAGAGATACAAAAGGAAACAGAGTGAATGAATGAATGAAGAGTGACGAGGGAGGGAGAGAGAAAGAGGGGGGAGAGGGAGATTGATTGAGCAAGAAAGAAAGAGAGAAAGTGAGAGAGTGAGTATGAGGGAGGGAGTGCGGGAGGGTAAGAGACAGAGTGGGAGAGAGGATAGAGAACAAGAGATGGAGATAAGGAGAGATTTAGAAAGAGAATGAAGAGAGCAAGTAAGAGAAGAAAGAGATCAAGAGATATAGAGAAAGGGAAAGCAAGAGAGGTGGTGAGGGAGTAAAGAGATAGAGAAGGAAAGATAGAGAAAGCAAGAGAGTGGAACGCAGAGAGTGATAGAAAGAAAGAGAGAAAAGAAAGTGAGAAAAGATACGTGAAAAAATAGTAAGCTTTTCTATCTTATCTTACTTGTAGTCTCTTTGTTGGTTGCTCTCGTGTCTCTCTCACACTTATTCTCTTATTCCCTCTCTCCTTCCATCTTTCATTCTATCATTCACTCTCTCTTTCTCTCACTCACTTCTATATTCTTTCACTCGCTTATTTCTATCTCTCTCTATGTCTCTTTTCCCCTCTTCAGCTTTTTTTTCTCGCTCTCTTTAAATATATATGCATCCTTCCATTATTATTTTTCTGACCCTCCTTTCTGTACCTTACTTTCTCTCTCCTATCTCTCATAATGTTCTCTCACTCTCTCTTTTCTCTCTCTCACTCTTTTTCTCCCCTACTCTTGCTATCTCTTTTTCTCCCTCCCTTGCTACCTCTCTCTATAACTTCTCTCACCTTGCACTCTCTCATCCCTCCTCTCCCTTTTATCTAGCCAACTCGCTCTCTCTCTCTCACACACAAACTCATCCACTGTATCCCTCCCTCCCTCGCTCCCTCCTTTTATTTCTCTAGCTCTGTCGGATCTTCCTCTCCATCTATCTTCCTCCCATGCTCTTTTTTCCACTCTCTCTCTCTTCACTCCCTCTACCCTCTCCTTCACTATCTTGTTCCTCTCTCCTTTTCCCACCCTCCCTCTTTCTTTCTATCTATGTTCCCTTCCTACCTCTTGCTCTCTCTCTCCATCTCCCTGCCTTTTTCCAACTATCTATCTTTGTCACTGTTTCTCCCTTTGACCCTCCCTCTTTCTTTCCCTCAATTTTTCTCTTTCTTTGATCTCCTTTACTTCTCTCTTATCTACCTTTTCTATCTGTTACTCTCTTTTTCACTCTCTCATTCTCTCTCATTTGTTTTTATCTATTTTATATCTTCTCTCACATTCTCTTACCCTCTCTCCCTCTCTAACTTTCACACCATATCTAACACACTCTATCTCTCTCTCCTTTTTTTGTTTTCTCTCTCACTCTCCCACCCTTTCCTTCTGGTTCTCCCTCACTATATTTTTTCTCTCTCTTTCTCTCACTCATCTCTAACTCTCTCAATCCCTTTATCACTCTCTCTCTCTCTTTTATACCTTTCATTCTCTCTCTATCCCTCTACCTACCTCCCACCCTTTATCTCTCTCCCTCCCACTATTTCTTGCCCTTTCTCTCTCCCTCACTCTCTCAATTTCCTTCTCTTTTTCCCTCTCTTCCTCTCTCATTCATCTCTGCTCTATTTCACTCTTTCACCAACCGACCCTTCTCCATTCCCCTCCCCTCTCTATTTCTCTCTCTTTCTTTACTATCTTATCCTCTCTCTCTTTCTCTTTCTTTCCTACCTCATCGTCTCTCTCTCTCTCTCACTTTCTCTTTCTCTTTCTCTCTTACTCCTTTCTCACTTCCTCTTTATCTTTCTCTCTCACCCCTTTCTCCCTTCATCCACCCTCCCTCTATCTTTCTTGTTTCTTTTATCTCTCTCTCCTCTTTCTTGCTTTACCTCTTGCTCATTCTCTCTCTCCTTCTCTATCTTTTCACTTGCTTGCCCTCTCTCACTCAGTTTATTTGGCTCTTTCTCTCTTCTCTCTCTCAAAATTTTCTTTTGCTCATATTCTCTAGCTCACTTTTCCTCTCTCTAGCTCTCATTTCCCCTCTCTAGCTCTCATTTCCCCTCTCTCCATTCCTCTCCTTTCTCTCTCTCTCTTTCTCTCACTGTCCTCTTTATTCTCGCTCTCACTTACCTCTCTATAGCTTCTCTTTCTCACTTTCTCTCTCTCTCTCAGGCCCCATCTCTCCCTCCCTCACCTCACTCTATCCACCTTCTCTTTATTACTCTCTCTTACTTTATCTCTCTCGTATCTCTTGCACTCTCTCCCTCTGTCTCTCTACCTCTCTCCATACATTTTTTATTATTTGTCTCCCTCAATTTCTCTCTACCTCTCTTGTTATGTCTTCTCTCTACCACCCTCTCACTCTCTGGTCCTTGCTATCACTCTCATTCTCTTGCACTTCTATGTCTCTCTTGCTCTCTCTCTTGCCCACACGCTCTCTCTCACGCTATTCTCTCTCTCCTCTCTCTCTCACTCTTAGCCCTCTTTCTCTATTTTTCTCCCTCTTCTACCCTTCCTTTCTTTCTTTCTCTCTGGCTCTCTCCCTCACTCTCTCTTGCCCTCTCCCGCACCCTCCCTCCTTGTTTATTTACTAGATCTTTATCTCATTCTCTCTACCTCCTTCCCTCTTTTGCTCTTTCTCCCTCTCATTCTATCTCTCTTCTCTTTATTCTCTATCTTGCTATTTCTCTCTCCATCTCTTTCTCTTTCTCCCACTCATCAATCTAAACATAACTCTCTCTCTCCCCCCTCTCTCATTTATCTCTCTCCCTCTATCTCTTGAAAAAAATCTTTAATTCTCTCATCTCCCTTTTTTAATTCCTCACCAACTCGCTCTACCTCTCTCGTTCTCTCTTAATCACTCTCTCTCCCCTCTCTCCCACTCGTTCTCCCTCTCCCTCAGTCGTACTCTCACTCTTACTCACTTGGTCTATATTTATCTCTCTCTCGCTCTCTCTCCCTCCTAATATCTTTTTGTTTCCTCATTCAAACCATCACACACTTTCTTTCTACCTCCTTCAACCACACTCTTTCTCTTCCTCCATACTTGCATCTCTCTTTCCTTCCATACCTCCCTTCCTCTCTTTGTTTTCCTGTCCCTCCCTCATATTGCTCTCTTCTTTCTCTCCTTCTCTTCTCTCTCGTCTCTTATTCTCTCACTCCAATTCTCTCCATCACTTTCTCTCTCTCCTAAACTTCCTCTATTCCTCTTTCTCACTTCCATCTCTCTATCTCTCCCTACCTCCATCCCAAAATTTCTCTCTTTTCCTTTCCCTCTCTCTTGCCTTTCAATTTCCCTCTTTATAGCTTTCTCTCATACCTTCTTGTTATCTCTGTCTCTCCCTATCTCCTCTACTCTCATTCACACTCTCTTATATTCTCTCTCTTTCTCTTAATATGTTGCTCGATCTCTCTCACATGCTCACCTTCACTCTTCCTCTCTCCCACTCCCTCCCTGCCTTTCTCCCTCCCTCTCACATGCTCACCTTATCTATCTACTTCCTCTCTCTCTCTCTCCTTTTATCCCTCTCTCCTTCTCCCTCACTTCCTCTCTTTTTATATGTCACTCTTTCTTTACTAACGTCCCTCTTTCACCCTCCCACCCTCTCTCTCACACTCTTGACCTCTATCCCTCTATCTCTCTTTCTCTCACTATTCTCTCACCTTTCTCACACTATCTTCTTTACTTCCCTTTATCTCTTTCATTCTTCTCTTTTACTCTCTCCCACTCTTTTTCTCTCACCCTCATTCTCTCTCTTTCTCTCCCCACTTTTTTGCTCACTCCCTCTCTCCCCCTCACACCCTTCGTCCATCTCCATCTCTTCTTAAGACTCTTTTTTTCTCTCTCCCCCCATCTCTATTACATAATCTTAATCTCTATTAATCTCCCTCTCTCCCTTTTCTCTGCAATCTTGTTCTATTACACTCCCACCCCTTTTCTCTCTCTTTCTCTATTACTCTCACTATCTCAACTTCTTTATTCATCTCTCATTTTCTCTCATCTCTCTTTTTCTTCGCCCTCTCTATATATTTCTATCAACACTCTCTCCCTCAATCTCCTCCCTCTCCAATCTCTCTTTCATGTTCTTTCTCTCACTCTCTCACTCTCTCGCCCATCTTTTACTCTTCTTCAATCTCTCTTGCTCTCATTTCTCTCTTTCTTTCTTGTGCTCACTATTTCCTTTCTTATAACTCTTTCACTATCAACGTCTCTATCCCCCTAACCTCCTTCTTTGTCTACTCTCCATCCATTTCCCCCCTTTCCTCTCTCTATTATTCTGTCCTTCCCTCTAGCTCGTACTTTCTATTTTGCTCCCTTATCCTTTACACTCTCTTAATCTTTTCACCTTTCTAATGCACTCTGTTTCTTTGTCACTTCTATTCTCACTCCCAGTTTAGCTCTCTACCATTGTTAGGTCTCCTCTCTCCCTCTTCATCTCTATCTCTATCTCCCTCTCTAGGACTCTCCCTATATATTCCTATTTGTTGCTTTCTCTTTTCTCTCTCTCCTTCCCTCCCTTCCTTCTCTTTCTCTCTCTCTTCATCTTTCTCCCTCTCTCTCCTTCTTAATCTCCCTCTCATTATATTTAAAACTCAATATCTCTCACACCCTCTTGTTTATCTCTCAATCAATCTCTTTCACCCTTCCTCCCTCACTCTCTCTTTCTGTCACTCCCTCTCTCCCCTCTCTTTTTATCTCTCCTACCTCTCTCGGGTTCTCTCTCTCACTCTCTATTGCAATCTCTATCTCCATTTTTCTCTCTCTCTTGCTCTCCCTCTATCTTCCTCTCTCTTTGGCTCCCTCTCTTATTATCTATCACTCACTCTTTTTTTTGTTTGCACTCTCTATTTCTTCTGTCACTCTTCCCTTTTTCTTCTCTCTTCCCATCCTTCCCACCCTCTCTCTCTGCTTTTATCCCTCCCCTTTTCTATCTACCCACTCTTTCTACCCCTCTCTCACTCTGTCTCTCTCTCTCTCTTTTCTCTATCCTTCCAAAGCTCTTTTGTTTGCTCTCTTCATTACTCTCGCTCTTTCTCACCCTCATATGTCATTCTCTCAATTTTATTCTCCAACTCTGCATCTCTCTTTCTCTCTATATCCTTCTTTATTCTCTTACTATCTCTCCCTTCATCATTTTTTTCTCTCGCCCTCTTCCTCCCCCTCCCTATCTCACTCCCTCTTACACTCCCTTCTCTCGCTATCTTTCCTCTCTCATATCTTTCTTTTTCTCACTCTCCCTCAGTTTTCATATATCTCCATTTTTACTCACAATACCATTATCTCACCCTCACTTCCATGTCATTAGCTTTTGCTCCTCTCACTCTCTTTCCCTCGCTTCCATATCAATCTAATTATGTCTCATGCTATTCATCTCGGACACATTCTCTCTCCTCCCTCTCTTACCTCTCACTCTCTCTATCTTCTGTTTCACGCTCTCTCATTTATGTCCCTCTCGCTTACTCATCGCTCTCTTCCCATCCTTAACTCTCTCCACCTCTCTCAAACTCTCCTACCCTTACTATCTTTTCTTAACCTCTCACTCTCTCTCTTTCTATGCTCATTCTCACTCTCCCTTTTTATCTATATCTTCTCTCTATCTACATCACTCCTACGCTCTCTCTCTCACTCCAGAGCCACTCTCTTTTTACTCACCCTATCTTTTTGTCTATAAATCTCTACCTAATTCTCCCTTTACTCACTCTTTCTTTCTCTCTCTCGTTTCTCTCTCTCTCCATCACACCCTCTCTCATTTTTCTCCATCTCAACCTCTCTCCATCCCACACACTCTCTCAATATTCTTTATCTGGAGTGAGAGAGGGGCAAGAAAGATAGAATGAAAGAGAAATAGAAATAAAAGAGAGAGTGAGGGAAGAGAGAATGAGAGAGAGAGCAGGAGGTGAGAAATAGTGAGAGAGAGATAGATAAGGGGGAGGGAGAGAAGAAAGCAATACAAAGAGAGAGTGAAAGGTGACAAAACGAGAGTGAGTGATAAAGCATGAGAAAGAGTAAGCAATGATAGAGTGAAGTAAGAGTGATAAAAGAGAGAGCAAAAGAACAAGAAATAGAGAGAGTTAGAGGAGGTGAGAATGATTAAAGAGAGAGTAGGATCAACAACAAGAGAGAGAATAAGAGAGAAATAAGAGAGAAGAGAGAGTGAGGGAAAAAGAGCAAGAGTGAGTGAGAGAGGAAGACATTGAGTGAAAGAGAGAGGGAGAGGGAGGAAGGGAAGCGAGAGAGAGAGCATAAGAAAGTGTGAGAGAGTATCGTGAGGATTAAAGAGAGAAAGAGACGGAGTAAAAGTGTCTGAAATTGAAGAGAGAGAGAAAGTGAGAAAGGGAGGAAAAGTGATAGAGAAATTGAGATAAGAGAATGTCTGAAGAAAGAATGAGGAAGAGAGATGAAGTTAAAGAGAGAGGGAGAGAAAGAGTGATAGGGCAGGGAGTAACATAAGGAAGTAAGAGAGAGATAATAAATAGAGAGAAAGAGGGAGGGAGTGAATGAGATTTTTGAAGAGAGTGAATGCAAGAGGGAGAGTTAGTGAGTCAGAAATTGGAGAAAAGAGAGTGAATGAGCTTGAGGGAGAGAGGGTGCGAGAAGAAGAGAAAAATTGGGAGAAGGGGTGAGATGGAGAGAGAGATAGGAAGAGAGTGTGTGGGAGAGAGAAGAAGAGAGGGAGAATATTGAGTGAGAAAGAGAGAGAGAGTGAGGAAGAGAGTAAGAGTGAAAGTAAAATTTAATAGAGAGTAGCAATAGAGGGAGAGAGATTTAAAAATAGAAGAGAGTGTAAGGAAAGACGGAACAAGAGAGGGGAGGAGAAGAGAATGAGTGAGAAATGACAGACAACAAGAGAGTGAGAGAATGACAAAGGAAGGAAGTGCGTGATAGAGAGAAGAGAGGGAGAGAGGAAGTGAGTGAAAGAGGGAGAAATATATAAGGAGAGTAAGTAAGAGAGAAAATGAGAAATACTAAGGAGGAGAGTAATTGAAAGAGAGAGAGGGAGGGAGAAAGGAAAAATATAGGGAGCCGAAGAGGAAGAGAGAGGGAGAGAAATATTGGAAAGGAAATGGACAATAGCTAAAAAAGGAGCAAGAGTGATTGAGAAATAGGGTTAAAGAGATTGAGAGAGAGAGAGAGAAAGTGTAAAGAGGCATGAGGTTGACAAAATGAGAGGGAGGTGGAGGGAGGATGATCAAGAATGAAACTAAAGAGAGGAGTGAGAAAATAATGGAGAGAAAGAGAGAGGGAGTGAGAGTGAGAGTTAAACTGAAGATAGAGAGAGAGAGAGCAGTAGAGAAATAGAAGGAGAAGAACAAGAAAAGATACAACAAGAGAGAGCAAGAAAGACAACAAATGTGTGAAAGATAATAAGAGAGAGGGAGAAACAGAGTGAGATGTGTTAAAGAAAGTGAGAAAAAATGAGAGATAAGTGAGGGTAGAGTGATGAGAGAGCGACTAAGCTAGATGGAATATCTTGAGAAAGAGAAGAGAGCAATATAAGGAGAAATAAGGATAGATCATAGAGTGGGATAGAGATTGAGAGAGGGAATGGGTGAGAAGAGAGAGACAGAGGGAGTGAGTGAGATGATTAACGAGGGAGAGAAAGAGAGCGAGAGTGGGAGTGGGACAAAGGGTGTAAGAAATAGAGAGAGAATAGAGAGAGAGTGAACATAGAACAAGAGTGATTCAGTGAACAAAAAAAGGAAAGGAGAAAAATAAAATGAATAGAGGAGGACCTAGGAAGGGAGTTTTGGGAGGTTGGATAGAAACTGAGAGAGAGCTAGCGAGAGATAGAGCAAGTGAGAGAGTGATAGAGTGATAGGAATTGAGAGAGAAAGTAGATAGAGTAAGAGAGATAATAAAAGAGAGGGAGAATGAGATAGAGATAGAACAAGAGAAAGAGGTTAATAAAGAGGGAGGGAAGGAAAGTATGGAGAGAAGGAGAGAGAGAGAGGGAGCATCATGGAGGGAGAAAGAGAGTGTGGGGAGAGAGAGTGAGCAAGAGAGATTGAGGGAGGGAGAGAGATATGTGTGTG
>NEWO01000220.1:151189-206842 GCA_003013225.1 Phalaenopsis aphrodite
CTCTTCTCTCTCTTCCCTTTTGTCTCTTCTTTGTTCATTCTCTCTCTCACTATCCTTCACACTCTCTCACACTCTCCCTCTCCCACTCACTCTCTCTTCCCCCCACTACCTATCCCTCTCCCTCTCCTACCCACTCTCTCTTCCTCCCTCTCCCTCTCCCATCCCCTCTCTCTTCCTCCTCCTAGCACCTCTACCCACTTTATTATCTCTCCCTCTTCTTCTCTCCCTCCCTTTTTTCTCTCTTCCTCCCTTTCTCTCTCTCACTTAATATCCTTCCCCTTCTATCCCTCTTTCACCCCACTTTCTGTCTCCTTTTTGTTCCATTATCTTTAACATTTCTTCTCTCTCTCCCACTATCATACACTCTCGTTTGTTGCTATCTTCACTAATTTCTCTAGCACTCCCATCAATCACTATCTCTCTTACCCTTTCTTGCTCTTGATCCCTTCGTCTATCTCTCAACTGTATTTCTCTCTCTTCTTATGTCTCAACATCTCTTAGCCTCCCCATTTCTCCTTTTCTATCTTTTCTTATGTTCTCTCTCTCCTTCTCTCTCTATACCCTTAATCATGCCTTCCATCTCTCCTTCACTCCCTCCATCTCTCTCCTTCCATCTTGTCCTCTTTAACTCTCTTTCTCTTTCTTGCTCTCTCTCTCCCCCTCTCTCTCATCACCTCTCTCTTCTTTCATCTCTCTCTCTCTTTATATATTCTCTTATTTAATTCATCCTGTCCCTCACTCTGTTTTGAACTCTCCCTCTTTCTAACACACTCTCTCTTTCTTTCCCTCTATCTGATTCTCTCTATGTCTCTCCCTCTCTCTCACTCTCTTTTTGTATCTCTCCATTTGCCTTCCTCCCCGTTATCCCTAATATCTCTCTCCTCCCTCCTTTTTTCTTGCTTGCTCCATCTCACCCTTGCTCTCTCCCGCTTTCTTTTGCTTGCACTCAAAATCTCAATCTCCCCTCTTCCATCTCCCCCTCACTTACTCTTCATCTCAATATCTTCCTCACTCTTTCCTGCCCTCTCTATAATATCACTCTTGTTCTCCCACACACACTCTCTCTCTTCTCACTCTCTAAATCTCCTCCTCCTCTCTCTCTTGATCTCCCTTACTCTTTACTCTCTCTCATTCTCCCTTCCACCTTTCCTTTCTCTTTCAACCTCTCTGCAATCTTTCTTTATTTCTCTTTCTCTCCTCTCTCTCTCACACATTATCTATGTATCTCACCTCTCTCTCCATTCTCTCACTTTATCTCTCATCACTCCCTGTCTCCTCAATTTATTTGTCTCTCTTCTCCCTTGGTCGCTCTCTCCCTATCACTCTCATTCACTCTCCGACACTTCTTTATCTCTCCTTTCTCTTGCTCTATTACTTTCTTTCTCTCTATCCCTAGTCAGCTCACCATCTTTTCTTGATTTTATATTTTACCCTCCTTCCTTCTCTCTATCTCTCTCTTTTCCTCCCTTTCTCTTTTTCCCTCTCCCTTCTCTTGCTTACTCTTCTCTCTCCTTTTTATGCTTACATTCTCGCTTCATCTCTCTTCTTCGCTACTTCTTTTCCTCTCTCAAAAACTCTCTCTCTTTCTGGATTTTTCCCTCCCACTCTCCATAACACCTTCTCCCTCTCAATTTTGAACTCTCCGCCTCTCCCTCATCCTTTCTTTTCGTTATTTATATCTCTCTCCCTCTTTCTCGCCATCCATCTCTCCTCCAGCACTCTAAGTCTCATTCTTGTCCTTTTCCTCTCTCTCTTTCCCTTGCTCTTCTTCTCTCACTCTCCCTCCTTCTCTGCCTTTCTCTTTCTATCTTTTTATGTTTCTCTTCTTTCTGTCTCCCTCACTCTCTCCTTATTTCACTCACTCTTGCTCCTCTCTCTCTCTCATCTGCATCTAGCTATCCTTTTCTCTCTATCCCTCCCACTATTACTCCACTCTTTCTAAATTTATCTCCCAATCTCTCTCACTCTCTTAATCCACAATTTTATATATCTCTCCGTCTCCCTCTCACTCCCTCTCTCTCCCCCTCTCTCTATCCCTCTGTCTCTCTCCATTTCATTCTCCCTCTTTCTTATTCTATCTATCTCTTTCTATATATCTCTCATGCTCTTTCTCCCTCTCTTTCTCTATCTCACTCTATTTCTCCCTCTCTTTATCTTTCTCTCCTTATCTAGCTCTGTTACTCTCCCTCTCACTTTATCGCTCCCTCTCTCTCTATCTTGCTCTCTTACCCTCTCTCTCTCCCTCTCTTTTATTAACACTCTTACTCTCTTTTCTTATTCTCTGTCACTCGCTCTCTCTCAATTTCAGCTCTTACATTATCTCTCTCTTCCCACTCCCACTCACTCTCTTTCTCTATCTCTCTATCCTTAGCCCACTCTATCTCCATACACACCTCCAAAACCTCCCAATACCTCTCTCCCTTCCTTCGCTTCCAATCTTTACTCATTCTTCTCTCTCTTCCCATCTCACCCTCTCTTTAACTCTCTCCTTTTTGCTTGTTATATTTAATCATTTGTCTCTATCTGCCCTTCTCATCCTCTCTTTAACTCTCTCTCCCTCTCCCTCTCATGTTTACTCTAACTCTCCCTCCATTATCTCCCTCATTCTCTCAATCATTCTTTCTTACTTACTTTATCGGTCTTTTGCTCTTTCTATTCTCTCTCTGTTCTCCCTCTCACTATCTCTCTCTCTTTCTTGCTCTATCACTCTCTCTCTCTCCCATCATCTCCCTTTCTCTATTCCTACTATCTCTTCTTTCCTCTTTCTCTCACTTTCTCTCATTCTCTCTCTCATTATCTTGATCTCTCTCTCACTATCTCTCTTGGTTGCTGGCATTATCCTTTCCCCCTGCAGTCTCTCTCACTCATTCTATATATATCTCACTTCTTCAGTCTCTCTCTCTCTCACGCACACTTGCTTTTCCAGTCACCTACTCTCCATCTCTTATTGGGATACCTCTCCTATATTCAACTTCCATTATTTTATAAATTTTATTGAGCCCTTTTTTCTGGTCTTCTCTTGCTCACCCTTACATTCTATCTCCCTCTCACTCTCTCTCACTCTCTTCCAACTCTCCCCAACTTCTCTCTTTTATATCACACCCTCATTTGTTCCCTCTCTTCTCCCCTCTTTTAAGCTCTCTACTTTGCAATCCTCACCCTATATTTTTCTTTTACACCCTCTATATTGTTCATATTTCTCTCTCCCCTTCCCTTCAACTATCTCAACTCCCTTTCCACCCTCTATCTCTTCCGTGCTCTATCTTTCTCCTTCACACAATAGCTTCCACTATCAATCTCTCTCTCTCTCATGCTCCCTCAACCTTATTCTCACCTTCTCTCTACTATTTCTATAACTTTCTCTAATTTTTCCTCTCTCTCTCTGAATCTCTTAATCTCTCCCCCTTCCAATTCTTTGTTTGCTCTATTTCTCTTGTTATTTATCCCTCCGTTCCGCCCTCTCTTAAGCTCTCTAATCTCACAAACTATCTCCATCTCAATTCCCTCTCTTCTTTGTCTTTATTCTCTCTCTCTCTCTCTTCCCCTTTCATGCCCTCTCCCTCACTCTCTAGATCACTCTCTTCCTCAGTCACTATCGCTCGCTCCCTCCCTCACACTCTCACTTCTGTTTTCTTTTACTCTCTCTATCAATCTTCACCCCACTCTCTTCCATTCTCTACCTCTTGCCTCGCTCTCCCTCTATCCACCTTCAATTCCATCTATTTCTCTCCTTATATCTCACCTTACATCTCCTCCTCTCCCTCCTTCCTTTTCACCTCTCTCTCTTGCTTCCTCACTTGTCTCTCTCTTCTTTCTCTCTCCCTTTCACTATCTCTCCTATTCCTGTCCCCCACTCTCTCCCTCTCCCCCTTCTCTCTATCTCATTGCCTCTTTTGTCCCTCTATCCTAAAGCATTTCTCATACTCTGTCTTTTATATCATTCTCTCTTGCCTTATCTTGCTCTGAATCCCTTTCTCTGTTTCTCATTCTCTTGGCCTATTTTTCTCTCAATCCCTTTCTCTCTTTCTCTCTCACACTTACGCTCTATTTCTTCTCACACTCTCTACTTTCCCTCCCACCATCCCATTCTCAACCTCTTTCACTCTCACTTCCTCACTCTCTTGCTCTCTTTCTCTTTATATCTTTCCTTTCTCCCTCCATATCTTTATATTTATTTCTCACTCTAGTGAGATCTCTCTTTTTGTATACTCTCTGTATTCTCTCGTTCCTTCCTCTCTCTTCCTCTCTCTTCCTCTCACTCTTCCTCAATATCACACTCCTTTCCACTTCTCTCTCCCTTTCTCTCATATTATCTTTTTTGACTCTCTCTACTCTCTAAATCTTCTCTTGCTTCTCTCTCTTATCTCACTCCCTTTGTTTCTCTAAGCTCTTACTCTCACTCTTCATGCTTTCTCTCCCCATTTCTCTATTTTGGTCTCTTTTCTCTCGCTCTCACTATTTATATCAATCTCTTACTCTCAATATTCTTTTTCTCTCTCTTTATTTTTCACTCCCTCGCCCTCTCTCTCCCTCTCTTAATCTCTGTCACTCTATCTAACTTCTCTCTCCTCTCTCACTATATCTCCTTGGCATTCTCAATCATTTGCACTCTCTCTCTCTCTTTAACTCCATCCCTATCTCTCTCCCACTTTCACCATTCCTCTCTTGCACTCCATCTTTTGCACTCTCTATCTCTCTCTATCTTTCACTCAACCCCTCTCCCTCTCCAACTTTGTCTCCATTTCTCTATCTATCTCTTCTCTTTCTACTTCTCACTAGGTCTCTCTTCCACACTATCACTCTCTATCTCTCCCATTTCCTTTTGTTCTCTTTACCTCTCTTACTTTCTTTCTCTCTGAATCTCTTTCCTCTTCCCTCTCTCACTCTCTTTCTCTCTCTCCCGCCCTCGTTTCCTTCTGTCTTTCTAATTTCGTCACTTTAATCCATTCTCTCCCTCTCCCTCACTTGTTTCATCACTCCATCTTTATCCTTCTCTCTGTGCCTTCCTGTCTAGATCCCCCTTTCCCTCTTTCGCTCTCTTTACCTCTTTATCCCTCCCTCTCTCCCTATCTCTCTTATCTTTATTCACTCTTGCTCTGTTTGTCTCTCTCTCTTTCTCTCTCTTTGTCAAGTTTCTTTCTCTTTCCATGCCTCTCCCTCTCTCTTACTCTTTCTTGCTCTCTCTTCTCCATATCACTCTTTGGTATCTCTCTGTCTATCTTTTGTAGTCGATTTCTCTTTCACGAACACCCCTCTTTATATCTATCTTTTTATTCTTTGAATCTATTTGTTTGCTCCCCTTTACTCGCTCTCACCATCTCTCTCCCTCTATCCATCTCTAACACTCTCTTTCTCTCTCTATCTCTCTCTTATTATCCCTCTCACTCTATATTCTTTCTCTCTCACTCTATATCTCTCTATATCTCTCCCACATTCTAACCTCAAAAATTCCCAGCCCACATCCCTCTTTCTCTCCCTCTCGATCTTCCTTCTTCTCTTTATTTCCCTCCTTTTTCTCTCACTTTCTTCTCTCAAACATTTATTTGTCTCTCCCTCCCACTCTTTTACTCTAGCTCTCCCACACTCTCTTCTCTCTCCTCTAATTCTCCCTCTTTCTCTCCCACTCTTTCTCATTCTCTTTCCCTCCATTTATCTCACTCTCCATCTATCTCTCTCTCGAAGTCTCGTCTCTTTATCTCTCCCTACCTCCCTCCCCCACTTTGCCTATTCATCACCCACAACCTTTCACTCTCAGCCTCTTATTACCCTCCTCCTAGCTCTCTGTCACACATTAATTCTATATCTCTCTCCCTTTCTTGTAAACTCTCTCCCTATCTCTTATACTTTCTCTCTTTCTCATTTACTTTTACTCCATTTCTTGCTCTCTTTCTGTCTCTCTCGTCCTCACTCTTCCTCACATTCTCTCATCTCTCCCACCCCTCTCTCTCGCACTCTCTACCTATCTCTCTACAATTTAAGAAACTTTTCACCACTTTTTGTCTCACACACACACTCTCTCTCTCCATCTCCTTATTTCTCTCTCTCCCTCTCTCACACACACACTCTCTCTCCCTCACTCAATCTCTCTTGCTCAATCTCTCTCTCCCCAACTCTCTTTATCCCTCTCTCCATACTTATCTTATTCTCTCTATTCCTCACTCTATCCTCATCCCTCCTGTCCCTTTTTCTCCCTCACTCTATCTCTCTCCCTTCATCTCTCCACCTCCCTCTTTGTGTCTCTCTCACTCGCTTGAGCACTCTAGCTTTCTCACTTTCTCTCCTTCTCTTTTATAATCTCCCTCTTAATCTTCTCTCTATCAGTCCTCTCTCTCTATCTCGCTCTCTCCACTCTCTTTCCTTACCTCCCTCCCTCACTTCCTCTCTTTGTGTCTCACTCTCCTTCCCTCCCTCTCTATTTACCTCTCTCCCTCTCTTCTACGATCTTGCTCTATCACTCTCCCACCCTCTTTCTCCCTCTTTCTCTTTTACTCGCATTATATCTACCTCTTTATTCATCTTTCACTTTCTCTCATCTCTCTCTTTTTTTGCCCCTCTATATATCACTATCACACACTCTCTCCCTCAATCTCCTCTCACTCTAATCTCTCTATCATGTTTCTTTCTCTCACTCTCTTCCTCTCTCACCCTTCCATTTTTTCTTCCTTTATCTCTCTTGCTCTCATTTCTCTCTCTTTTTAGTGCTGACTCTCTCCTTTCCTATATCTCTTGCCCTATCAACCTCTATATCCCCTTTTCTTCTTTCTTTCTCTACTCTCCATCCTTCCTCCCTTTTTCTTCTCTCATTCCATCCTTCTCTCTAGCTCATACTTTTCTATTTCTATCACTCCCTCCTTCCCTCTTTTTCTCTCTCTTACAATATCTTTATTCCCTCCCTTAATATTTTTTTTTATTGATCTACATCCTTTGCACCCTCTATTAATCTTTTCACCTTTCTATTGCACTCACTTTCTTTGCCACTCTCATTCTCACTCCCACTTTATCTCTCTACCACTGTTAAGCTTCCTCTCTCCCTCGTCATCTCTACGTCTATCTCCCTCTTTATGACTCTCCCGGGTTTAGGGTTTAGGGTTTAGAGAGAAAGTAAGGAAATTAGAGTGGGAGTGGGAGAGAGAGTGCAAGAGAGAAATAGAAAGGGAATGGAGAATAAGAGAAGATAGAGTAAGGGTGATTCAGTGAACAAGAAAAAGACAGAGAAGGAGCAATAAAACGAGTAGAGATAGAAAGATTGAGAAAGAGAGACAGAAAGAGAGTAACAAAAAACTAATTTAGAGAGAGTAAAATTGAAGAGTGATAGAGAGAACAGAGTGTGAGAAAGAGAGAGGGAGGGAGTATGTGTGAGAGTAATAATGAGGAGATGAGAGAGAGAGTGACAGATAAATTGGTAGAAGAAAGAGTGAGGGAAGGGAGAAGAAGTGAGTTGTAGTCCAAGAAAACACATGAGAGAAAGGGATAGAGGGATAGAAAGAGTGAGAGATGAGAGAAACTGAAG
The DNA here is from genome assembly GCA_003013225.1 of Phalaenopsis aphrodite. NCBI lineage: Eukaryota > Viridiplantae > Streptophyta > Magnoliopsida > Asparagales > Orchidaceae > Phalaenopsis > Phalaenopsis aphrodite. The sequence continues at coordinate 158,700 of NEWO01000220.1, forward strand.
AGAAGTAAGTGATAGAGGGGGAGAGGGGGTAGTGAGAGTGATTAAAAAGAGATAGATTTTACTGTGAGAGGGAATGAAAGGGAGAGAGAAGAGGAAAGAGTGAGCTAGAGGGAGAATAGGAGGGAAAAAAGAGAATGCGATAGATAAATAGAGAGAGGAAGATGGATAGGAGAAAAGTAGAATGACAGAGGGAGTTATAGAGAGAGAGAAATAGTGTTTGTGTGATGTGAGTGAGAGGAAAGAGATCGAGAGGGAAGTAAGAGAGATGAGAGGGAGGGAGTCAGAGAGGGAGGGGGAGGAAGAACAAGGGAGAAAAAATGATGGAAGAGAGAGTAAGAGAATAAAGAAGGATATAGCGAAAAAGAGAAAGGAAGAGAGGGAGAATGAAATTTGGAGAAGAGAGAATAATATAAGTGGGTGTGAAAGGGAGAGAGAGAGTAATTAAGAGAGAGATGAAAAGAGTGGGAGAATATGAGAAAAAAGAAGAGAATAAGATAGATAAATAAAGAGGAAAATGGACAGAAGAAAGGTAGAGTGAGAGAGGGATTTATAGAGAGAGAAATAGTGTTTGTGTTATGTGAGTGAGAGGAGATAGAGAGGGAAGTGAGAGAGAGATGGAGAAGGAGGGAGGGAGGGGGAGAGAGAAATAGAGAGTGAGAGATTGAGAAAAGAGAGAAAGCGAGAGAAAAGAGAGAGGGATAGAGAATATGTGTGAAGTGTGAGAGAAAGTAATAAACATTTAGTGAGAGTACATAGGGAGATATATAAGTCAAAGGCCATAGAAGACAGAGGGAGTGAGAAAGTGTGTGTGGAATAACATGAGACAAAGAGTAACTAAACAACAACAACAGAGAGCAACAAAAGCAAGAGCAATAAGAGAGCAAAAAAAGTTAGAGCAAGAGAGAAAGAAGTGCAAAAGAGCTAGAAAGCGAGATAGAACGAAGAGTGAGAGGCAGAGCAAAAAGGGAGAAATTGAGAAGGAGAGAGATAAGAGGAAGGTGTTAGAGAGATCAAAGAGAAAGAGAGAGGGAGCGGGAGAGGGAGAGAAAGAGAGTGATAAATAGAGAATGAAGATTAAGTGAAAAATATAGAGTGAGTGAGATAGAGAGGGAGGGAAAGCAAGAGAATGTGTGAGTGAGAGATAGAGCGAGATGGAGAAATAGAGAGGGAGAGAGAGGGACGAAGGGAGAAATAGAGAGATCGAGTGAGTGTGTGTGAGAGATAGAGAAAGTAAGAAAAAGTGAGCAAGATATAGTGGGGATAGAGAGAGAAAGAGTGAGAGGAGAGTGAAGAATGAGAATAGAGAAGGTAAGAGAGGGAGAAAGAGTGAGTGAAATTGAAGAGAGATAGAAAGGAATTGAGAGATGTAGAGAGAGAATGAGAGAGAGAAATGAGAGTGAGTGATGGGGGAACAGAGAGACGGTGCGATGAGAGAGAATGTGAAGAGAGAGAGGGATAGAGAGAAAGAGAGAGTGCTTGATAGATGGATAGAAAAAGTGAAATGAGCAAGAGAAATTGGAGAGAGAAACGAAAGAGAGGGAGAGATAGGGAAATTTAACATTAAGTGAATTTGAAAAGAGAGGGAGTGAGACAGAAAAATGTAGATAAAAAAATGAGAGGCAGGAAGCTTAACGGAGAGAAAGGAAAAGATATAATGATACAAATATAAAGAGAAAATAAAATGAGTGAAGAGAAAGAAAGAGCGAGAGAGAGAGAATGGTAGAGAGTGCAAGAGAGAGATAGAGAATGAATAAAGGAGGGAGTGTGTGTGATAGAGGGAAAGTGAGTGACTGTGAAAGAGAGAGGGAGGGAGTAAAATAGAGAGAGCAAGAGAGAGGGAGAGAGCGTAATAGGAAGGGTGAGAGAGAGAGAGAGATCAAGAAGGAGGGAGGGAGGAGTGAGAGAGAGTGTGTCAAAGAGAATAAGTAAAAAAAGGATGGAGGGGAAGAGGGAGAAGGGTGAAAGGGTGAGAAAGATGTATAGAGGATCATGGGAGAGAGTGTGTGTGTGGAAAGAAAGAGAGAGAGAGAGAGGATGACAGTTAACTAGAGGGTGAGAATGGGAGGTAAAAAGAGTGGGAGAGAGAAAGAGGTAGTGAGAGAGTAGAGAGGGGGAAAGAAAGAGGGAGAAAGAGAGCAGTGAGAGAGAGGTAGAAAAAGTGGGAGAGGGGGAGAGAGAGAGGCAGGGTGAGAATGTAGGAGGGAGAAAGGGAGAAAGGAGTGAAAAGAGAGGAGGGAGGAGAGAGATGAGTAAGAAAGAGAATTAGCAAGAGAGAAAGAAAGTGGGAGGAAGGAAGAGAGAAAAGAGATAGAGTAGTGGGGCAGAGGAATATAGAAAGAGAGAAAGCAAGAGAGAGATAAAGGAAGAGAGAGTGTGAGTGAAAGAGAGAGAAATTGTGAGAGCGGAAAGGATTAGAGAGAGTCCAAGAGAGAGGAACAAAGAGAAGCAAGGTAGGGAAAGAAGTTTTATAAAGCGAGGAAGATATAGAGAGAGTGAGAGAGATGTAGGGAGAGAGAGAGAGAGCAAGAAAGATGTAGACTATGAGGAGTTAGAGAGAGTTATTGAGAGGGGGAAATAGGAGAAATGAGAGTGAAAAACATGAAAGTAATTGAGAGATCAGATGAGGGAGTGTGTGTGTGAGAGAGATGAGGGAGTGAGTGTGAGAGACAGACAAAGAATTCATAAGAGATAGAATGAAGAGATAGAATGAGAGATAGAAGGGAGAGAGTCAAAGTAGGTGAGAGATGAGGGGGTGTGTGTGAGAGGCGAGGGAGAACAAGAGTGAGTGAGAGAGAGGAGCGAGTGTAAGAGAGGAGGGAGAAAGAGAGTGAGAGAGAGGGGAGGGACAAAGATGAAAAGAGAGTGAAATAGTGAGAGAAAGTTAAAAGGGAGGTCTCTAGAGAGAGGAAGATAATGATAGCAAAAGGAAGGCAGAGAAATACAGAGAGCAAGAAAGAGGTAGAGAGAACTATGAGAGAGAGATTGACTGAGGGAGAGAGAGGAATAGAGAGGGAGGGATAGATAGTCAGTACATAAAGCACAAGAGAGATAAATTACGAGAGAGTGAGCGAGAAAGAATGAGAGAGAAAAGAGAGGGGAAGGGGGGGAGATTGAGGGAGAGAGAAAGAAAGAGAAGGATGCACAAAGAAATAAAGCAAAAGAGAAAGAGAGAAAGTTGAGATAGGGAGATGGAGGAAGGATGGACAAATAAATAGAAAGTGTAAATCAAAATGAGTGGAAGGAAGAAGAGAAAATGAGATAGGGGAGGAGGGGAGAGAGGGGGAGGAGGGGAGAAGAGAAGTGAGAGAGAGATTAGGGAATGAGTCAAAGAGAGAGGGGGAGGAGGGGAGAGGGAGACAAGAAGGCAAGGAAGAGAAAATGAAAGAGAGGGGGGAGAGGGAGAGAAAGTTGGAGAGAGATAGAGAGAGCAGAAGGGAGAGATCAAGAGCAATAGAGATAGAGAGAGTGAGATAGAAAAAGAAAGAGAGGTAGAGATGGAGAGAGAAGAGGATAAGAAAACGAATGTAAGAGAAATGAGAGTGAAAGACAAAAAAGATGGAGAGAGAATAGCAAGATTGAAAGAGAGCAAGGTAGAGAGATAGTAAGGGAGCCAAAGACAGTGATGGAAGCAAGATGAGCTAGAATAATGGAGGGTGAGGAAGAAGCAAAGTGAGATTAAAAAAAGAGAGAAGCAGGGAGGGAGAGATAGAAGTCTCCTCTATGTACATCACTCTTCATTCTCCTCCTCACCTACTCTTCTTTCTTTAAGAAAGAGGAGAGAGGAAGAGAATAAAAGAGAGAGAGAGACAGGGAGGAGGGGGAGAGAGTGTGTGTGAGAGAATAAGGAAGGTAGAGATAGTTGGTGAGAGGACACAGAGAGAGTGAGATAGAGGGAGCTAGAGAAAAAAATAGAGGGAATGAGCAAGAGGAAGAGAGAGAAAGAGATAGAGTGGGAGGAAGAGAGTAAGTGTGAGTAAAATTAAGAAGTGAGAGAGGCAGGAAAAAAGAGGGAGAGAGAATAAGATAGAAATAGAGAAAAAAGAGAGAGGATGACAATGGGAGCGAGAGTACGAGAGAGAGGGAGAGAGATATAACAAGGAGGTGTGAGAGAAAGCTAGGAAGAGGCGTAAAGAGGTGAGAGAGAGGGAAAATAAAAGAGAGAAATTAGGGGAGGGAGGTATGGACTCTTACTCTCTCTCATCATTCTCACTCACTTTATCACTCTATCCCACAGTCCCTCCCTCTCCAACCCTTACTCCACACTCCCAATCTCTACATCCCCTTATCCCACTATCCCTCTCTCTTCTATCCTTCATGTTTTTTCTCCCCTTCTTCCCTCACCACTTCTTTCTTCCCTTGTTCTCTCTATCTCTCTTACCACTATTCTCTCTCACTTATCTTTTTCTCCATCTTTAACTCCCTCTTTCTCTTATCACACCCTCTCACTAACTCCCCTTATCAACCCTCCCCTAATCTCTTTCCATCTCTCTCTCACGTTTCCTTCCCTCCTTGGTCTCCCTCTCTCTCTATCATTCTATCTCCATTTCTCACTTCCACACACTCTCTCCATCTCTCCTACTCTGTCTTACACACAATCTCTCATACATTTTCTCACTCTCCCTCCCACTCTCCTTCTTATTCACTCTCTTACATGTTTCACTCCCTCTATCTCTGATATTAATTGCACTCCCTCTCTCTGTCTTTCTCACTTCTCCCTCTTATAGCTTCTCTCAATATATGTTGTAAATCTCTTTCTCACTTTCTTGCTCTCTTCTCTCTCTTTATTAAACATTCTCTCTTACTCTCTTTTATATCTATCTCTTAGTTAACTTTTTCTCTCAAACTCTCTTTCTCCCTCCCTCTCTCTCTCTTCTCTCCAACTCCTCTATTTTCTCTTTTCTTTGTTCTTAATTTATCTCACACTTGACTCTCTCTCCCTTCTACCTCTCACTCTATTTATCTTACCCTTATTCTAACTCTCTTCCCCCCTCGCTCTCTTATATCTTTTTTTGCTTTAGAACTCTCACTTATATCCTCTTCCTTCTTCCCCACTATCTCTTGCCATGGCTCCCTCTCCCCACCCTCACTCCTAATCTATAGCTTTCTCTTTCCTCCGTTTTTATGCTTACACTCTCTCCCCCTCTATCTTACACTCTCTCCCTATCATTCTAGCTCTCATACTCTCCCTTTTAAACACATCATCCCTCCTTTTCACCCCCTCTCTCGCCCTCTTTCCATACATCTCTCCTTGTTTCTCCCATTCCTTAATTTTTCTATTTTTCTCTCCTTCACTCCCTCTTTTCCTCTCTCCTCTCTCTCTACTCTTTCTCTTTATTACTCTATCAATACTCTCTCACTCTCCTACTCTCCCTCCCTCCCTCCCTCACTCCCACTCTCTTCTCTCTTTCTCCTCCCTCTAACTCTTCTCTCTGTCTTTTCTCTTTATTTTTTCGCTCTCTTTCCTTACTTTTCCTTATCTCTCGCTCTCTTCCTCTCTCACTCCATCTCTTTCACACACTCTTTCATTCTGCCTCGTCTGTCTGCTCTCTCCCTCTCTCTCATTCTCTCATGCCCTTCCTCTCTCTCTCTTTCCTTGACTCTCTTCCTTAATACTAAATGTCCTTCATGCTTTCTCTCTCACTCACGTTTTCTCTCACTCGTTGTCTTACTCTTGCTCTCTCACAAATCACTTTTACTCTTTTACGCAGTCTCTCCCGCTCTCCTATATATCCTTCTCTTCCTCCACTCAGTATCTTGTTCTTCCTCACTCTCTCTCCCTCATTTCTCTTGCTTTATCGTCCATCACTCTAACTTCTATCCATATTTTTTCTCACTCTCTCTTTCCCTCTTTCAGTCCCTCTCTCTCTTCAATCTCTCTCACTCCTTTCCTCTATCCATCTCTTTCTTAATCCCTTCCTCTCTCACTCACTCTTTCACTCTTTGCTCCATATCTCTTTCTCATCACTTGCTCTCTCTCTTTTGGCCTCTCTTCTCTTGTTAATGCCCTCTTCTCTCTTTTCCCTCACCTTTTCTCTTACTCTATCCCTGGCACACACAAACTTGTCTCTCTCTCTCTCCTCTCTTATCTTTATCTCTTCCTTTCACTCTCTCATTATCTCTCTCCCCTCTCTCTCTCCATCTCCTTCCCTCTGCCCTCTCTCTCTATGACTCATTTTCTTAGTCTCCCTTCTCCCTCCCTCTCTCTTCTCATTTTTACTCACTATTTCTCTCATTCTATCCATCAATCTCTCCATCGCTCTCCCTCCCTGCCTTTCTCTTTCAATCTCTCTCTCTCTTTGAGTAGCAGTCTCTCTCCCCCTATTCTCATTTTTTATTTCTCACTTTCACTCAGACCTTTCTCTTGCTCCATCCCTCCCTCCCTCCTTTTACTCGCTCCCTTACTCTCTCTCCCTTTCTCTCTCTTTCTCTCGCTCCACGTCTCTCCCTGTTTTACACTCTCACTTTCTACATATCTTTAGCTCTCTCTTTTCTTACTCTCCTTTCTCTCTATTGCTCTCTTGCTCACCATCTCATCATTACCTCCATCTCCAAAATTTCACCCATACTCTCTTCCTCTCACTGTCACACTCAATGTTCTCTCTCTCTTGCACTCTCTATCTATTATTCTCGTATAAGCCTCTCTCTTTTCTCTTTCTTCTCACAATCTTTCATTTCCTTTTATCCCCAATCTCTTACACACTCTCTCTCACCGTCTCTTTCTCTCACCCTTCCTTCCCTCCATCCCTCCCTCTTTCCTTATCTCTCTCACACACACTCTAACCTTACTTCTCTCTTCCTCTCTATTCCTCTCTCTCCCCTTCTCTGTCTAACTCTTCTCATTCTCTTGCCCTCTTTAGCACACTTTCTCTTGTTTTATCTTCCCTAACTTTTAATTCTCTATATTTCCTTATTACGCTCTTTCTCACTCCATCTCTATTAAATCTTTTACACTCTATCCCTCTATCCCTCTCTTTCTCACTCTCTCTCTCTCCCACACTCAATCTCCTACTTGTTCTTCCATCTATCTTTCTCACTCCGTTACTCTCTCTCTCTCGCTCTCTTTTTTCTCACTTTGCCCACTCTCAATCCCTCTCTTTCTCTCTTTTCTCTCCCTCATTGTTTCTGACTTTCTCTCACACTTTTCTCCCCTTCCCTCCCTCTTTTACTTCATACATCCCTTTCTCTTTCTCTCCATATCTCTCACTCTCTTTACCATACTCATGTTCTCACACTCCACCTCTTTATATAATTTTCTCTAGCTCCCTTGCTTGCACTCTCTCACTATTTTAATCTCTGTGTTCTATGTATCTCCCTCCCTCCCTCACTCTTACTCCATGCTCTTAATCTCGCTCTCCCTCCTTAATCTCTTACTTTCTCTCTCATCGCTCTATCTCCTCGCTCTCACTCTTTCACTCTTTCGTTCTTTCTCACTAGATCTCTCTCACTCCCCAACTCTATCCAATTTATATATCTTTTTCCATCAAACTTGCTTACTCCCTCTTTCTGTCTCTCTCAATATCTCCCCTATGTTGCTCAACTTCTCCCCCACTCTCTCCCTCTTTTCTTTATCTCAACTTTCTTTTTCCTCACTCCTTATTATTCTAGCGTGTCTCATTTCCTTCACTGTGTTTAGTTCTCTTTCTAGCTCTCTACCTCGCTCTCTTTCCATCTTGCTCTCTCTCTCTCTTTCGCTTTCTTTCACTCTCCTTTCTTTTACACTTTGTTTTTTTGCTCTCTCTCTTCTCTCAATGTCTCTACCTCTCTTTCCCTTTCTCTCTCACACTCTCTTTATCCCCATTACTTTCTATCTCTCATATTCGCTCTCGCTATCTCTCTCTAACTTTCACTCCCTCTCCCTCCCTCTCCTTCGTTTTCTCATCACAACTCTCTCTCTCCCTCGCTCCACATCTCTCTATGACTCACTCCCTCCATTCCTCCCTCAGTTCTTTCTCTATCTCTCTCTTGTACCCTATGCCATTCTCTCTCCATCCCGCTCTTTCTTTCTCTTACCTCATTTTATTTTCTTTCTATCTCTCGTTATTTCTCTCCCCTTATAGCTTCTTATCTATTCAATTCACGTTCACTCTTACTCCCTCACTCTTCTACTCTCTTTTTATCACTTTATGCTAAATTTCCCTATCTCCTACTCTCCCGTCCTCTATTATGTTGCTCTCCTATTTCTCTTTCTCCTTTCACTCTTCCTATCCATTTATCCAACACTCTCTTTTTCTTTCTCTCCCACTTCACATTCTCTCTCATCACATCATCTCTCTGTTCCCTCTTCTCTCACTCTCATTTCTCTCTATCAATCTCTCTCTCCATCTCTCAATTACTTTCGCTCTCTTCAATTCACTCACTCTTGCTCCCTCTCTCTTTCTCTCTATTCTCATTTGTGCACACTATTCTAATGCTTTCTTTTTACTCTCCTCTCACTCTTTCTCTCTCTATCCCCGACTATATCTCACTCACTTTTTCTTCTATTCTCTCTAGCTCTCTCACACACACTCTCTCGATCTCTCTCTTCTCCCTTCATCCCTCTCCGTCCCAATCTATTACTCCATCTCGCTCTATCTCTCTCACATCTATTTTCTTGCTTTCCCTCCCTCTCTCTCTTGCTCACATTGTATTATTCCTCTTCCCCCACTCTCTCTTCTATCTCTACTTATCTATCTCTTTCTCTCCCTCTCTTGCTCGCTCTCTCTCTTCACTCTCTCTTACATCTTCCTTTTATCTCTCTCCTTCATAATCTCTCACATTTTGCTCTCTCTCTCTCTCACTCTTTCTTCTATCTCACTTTCACTTTATATCTCTCTTGCTCTTTCATTTGTTACACTCTGTTATCGCTTTTTCCTCTATCTCCTATTACTCCACACAGACTCTTTCACTCTCTCTCAATTCTATGGCCCCCCATCTCTATCTCTCGCCATTTACTCTCTTTCATTGTTTCTTAATTTCTCTCACACTCCACACAGTTTTTCTATCACTCTCCATTTCTCTATCTATCTTTTTCTCTCTTTCTCCGCTCTCTCACTCTCTTTATTTCTCTCTCTCCCTCTTTCCCTCCCTCTTCATCTCTCTCTCTAACTTCTCTATTTATCTCGTTTCTCACTCACATCACACAAACACTCTTTCTCTCCCTCTCTCTCTAAAACTCCCACTCTCGCTCAACCTTTCTCCTATCCATCTTGCTCTCTCTCTATTTATCTTTCTCATTCTCTTCATTTTCCTCTTTATCTCCCTCTCACTCCCTCTCTTGTTTATCTTCCCCCACACTCTTTCACCTAATCTTCAATCACTCACTCACTCTTCTCTCTCTATATTTTTCTTACACACACACACATTCTTTCTCCCTTTCATTCCCTCTCTCACTAAAATTTCTCTTTTTAATCGCTATCACTCCCACCGTCTCCAACTCTATCACTTCTTTTCAATTTCTCTATTCTCATTCTTTTTATTCCTCTAACCATCTCTCTCATGTGTTCTCTCTCACTACATCTCACTTCCTCTCCCCTCCCTCACTCTTTCTTCTGTCTATTTCTCTGTCACTCTCTCTCTCATCTCTTCATTATTACTCACACTTCCTCCCTCCCACTCTCTTTATCACACACTCTCTCTTGCTTTCTCTTTAAATTTCTTTTTTGTCACTCTCTTTCTCAATCTTTCTATATTGCTCTCCCTCCCTTTCTCTTGTTCAATGGATCACACTTGCTCTATATTGCCTCTCTCATTTCTCTACCCTCATCTACCTCTCATTATTTCTCACTTTCTCTCACATATCTAACTCCGCTTCTCCCTCCTTCCCCCATCTCTCCCTCTATCTCCTTATCTTTCACACATTTGCTATCTTTCTTGTTTTCTCTTATTGTATCTTTCCTCATTCTTTTCTCCTTTTATTGGTCTCTTGATCTCTCTATCTCTTTTCAATTTCACTCTCTCACTCCCTCCCTCTTTCTCTCTATTTTGTCCTCACTCTTTCTCTGTTTGTTTTCCTCTCAATCTTTCTCTCCTTTTCTCGTTTCCTCTACTTTTCTTTTTAATTTCATTCTTGATCACCCTCCTTCCACCCCACCCCCCTTCATTCTGTCAACCTCAAACCTCTTTACACTTTATCTCTCTCTCTTTCTCTCAATGTCTTTAACCCCCTTTCTCAGTCTCTCTTCACATGTCCTCCCTCCTTCTCTCTTCCATCTCTTCATTATTACTCAAACTCTTTCCCTCCCTCTCTCTTTATTGCTCTCCTTTCCTTTCTCTTGTTCAAGAGAGAGAGGGCAAGAGTGAGTAAATGGAGAGTTAGGTAGAAACTCAGAGCAAAAGAGAAGGGGTCAGTGAATAGAAAGTGGTCATGGAGTGAGAGAGATAGAGTGAGAAAGAGAAAGAGAGAGCATGGGAGTGATGAAGAAATAGATAAGAGAGAGAAAAAGAGGGAGAGGGCGTAAAAAAGGAGAGGGAGAGGGAGAGGGAGGGTAAGAAAGGAAGAAAGAAGAAGACAAAGAAAGAGAGAAAGTGTGGGTGTGAGAGAGGGAACAAAAGATAGAAAGAGATAGAGTGAGTGAGAGGGTCAAAGCAAGAGAGTGTGATAGCGATGGAGACAAAGGAAGAGAGTGGAAGTAGGTATGGTGTGAGAGAGAGAGAGCAATAAGGAGAGGGAGGAGAGAGAGAATGAGACTGACTTGAATAGAGTGAGACATAACTAGATTGCTGTAGACTAAGAGAGAGGGTGAGAGGAAAAGGAGAGTGTGGGAGAAAAGAGAAAAGGAGGGAGAATCTATGAGAAGATTGAGAGAAAGAAATATTGAGAGGCAAAGAAAGGGAGAGAGAGCAAGAGAAAGAGAGAGTAATAAAGAGAAAGAGTGAGAAAGATGGGGAGAGTGGGACTGAGATAGAGATAGAATGGAAAGAAAACGAAGATTGAGCTAGAAATGGAGGAAGAAATAGTGAGAGAGCTGAGAGAGAGAAAGATGGAGAGAGCTAGAGAGAGTGAGAAAAAAAATTGTGAGAGGGAGGTAGAGCTAGAGGGAGAGTGAGAATGCAAGAGAGAAAGAGAGATGAAGAGGAGTGAGAGAAGGAGAGGAAAGGTGAGAGAGTTAGAAAAAGAAGGGAGGGAGAGTGAGTAATAGAGAGGTGAAAAGAGTGAGTGAGGATAGAGAGAAGAGAGGGAGATTATGAGTGATACAGAGTGGGAGGGGTGGAAGAAAAAAGAAATATAATTAAGGGGGACAGTAAGACAACAAGGAAGAGGGGGGACAAGTGAGACAAAAAGAGCGAAAGGAGCAATAGATAACGATAGGGAAGAGAGGGTGAGAGAATTGTTTAGTGAATGAGAAAAGGAGAGATAAGAAGACCAGGAGAGAGAGTGATAATAAAAAAGATATGAACACAATAAAGGGATTGACAGAGAGAGGAAAGATAGAGAAAGAAGAGATAGTAAAAGGGAGTGGGAGAGGGAGGGAAAGGAAGAGCGAGGGAGAGAAAATAATGAAGTGAGAGATAGTATGAGAAACAAAGAGCGATATGGTGAGAAAAAGAGTGAAGAGAGGGAGAACGAAACTGGCAGAAGAGAGAATGGCATAAGAGGGTGAGAGAGAGCAAGAGTAATGAAAAGAGAAATTAAAATAGCAAGGGAGGGATAGATAAAAGATAGAGGGATAGAAGGACTGAGGGAGTATGGAGAGAGAAAGAGATAAAAAAAGAGAGAATGAGACATAAGAAAGGAGGTAGGGAGGGAGGGAGAGAGGGGTAGATAGAGAACGAGAGGGTCAAAGGGAGGGAGAGGGTGGGAGGGATGGGAAGAGAGAAGAAAAAGGGAAGAGTGAAAGAAAAAATAGAGAGTGCAATTAAGAAAGAGAGTGAGAAAACAAGAGTGGGAGCTACAGAAAGAGGAAGATAGGGGTGAGCAAGAGAGAGAAAGTTAAAGGTTGGTAGAGATTGCAATAAAGAGTGAGAGAGAGAACCAGAGAGAGGTAGGGGCAATAAAAAGAGAGGAAAAGAGATAGAAAGATTGAGACAGAGTAAGAGAGAGGTAGATAGAGATAGTGATGAAGAGAGGGAAGGAGGAGGCCTAATAGCGGTAGAGAGATAAAGTGGTAGTGAGAATGGGGGTGACATAGAAAGAGAGTGCAGTAGAAAGGTGAAGAGATTAAAAAAGAGTTCAAAGGATGTAGAGCAAGAGAAAAATAATAAGATAGAGAATATAGATATTGTGAGAGAGAGAGAGAAAGAAGGGAATGATGGAGGGAGGGAGGGATAAAAATAGAAATGTGGAAGCTAGAGAGAAGTACAAAATGAGAGAGTAAAGGAGGGAGAGATGGTGGGTTGAGGAAGAAGGGGGATAAAGGGGATAGCGAGACTGTTAGTGCAAGAGACATAAAAAAGGAGAGAAAGAGCAAATGAAAAAAAGGAGAGAGAAATGAGAGCAAGAGAGGTAGAGGAAGAGGTGGTAGGGTGAGAGAGGGAGAGAGTGAGAGAAAGAAACATGATAGAGAGATTTAAGAGAGAGGAGATTCAGGGAGAGAGTGTGAGATATTGATATAGAGAGGGGGTGGAGAGGGAGAGAGATGAGAGAAAGTGAGAGATGAGAGAAAGTGGTAGATAGAGTAAGAGTATAGGAAAAGAGAAAGGAAGAGGGTGGGAGAGTCATTGAGCAAGATCATAGAGGAGAGAGGGAGGGGGAACTGATTGAGATCAAGATCATGGAAAAGAGATGGAGGAGAGATAGAAAAAAGTAGGACTAGGAAAAGATGGAGATGGAGGGAGGGTGTAAGGGGGAAAGAGAGGGAGTGAAAAAAAAGTGGGAGAGAGAAAGAAAGAAAATGAGGTGAGAGAAATGGAGAAAGCAAAAGAAAAGAGTAAGAGTGCTAGAGAGAATGAAAGAGCTAAAGGAAAATATAAAAGTTAGTGTGAGAAAGGTGAGAGAGAGGTGAGAAAAAAAGAGATAGAGAGATAAAGGGTAAGCGAGTGAGAGAGAGGGAGGTCAAGAGAGAAAATAGTGAGAGAAAGTGTGAAAAGGAGAGATTGTGGGAGGATAGAGGGATAAAGGAAGAGGAAGTGAGGGAGGAGAGAGGGATAAAGGGAGAGAGAGAGGAAGTGGAGAGATAAGAGTTTGAGAGAGCGAGTGAAGAGATGAGAGTAAGAGTAGAAAGGGCGGAAGAGAAATAGGAAGAGAAAGTGATTTACAGAGAGCATGAGATAGTAAAAAAGATGGAGAGAGAGAGATGGTGAGGTAGTGAATACATAAGAGATCGAGAGAGGCAAGAAATTGATAAAGTGAGGGAGGAGAGAGAGAGAAAGGGAGAGGGAGAGAGTGTGCAAGGAAGAGACAAAGAGATATAGAATGAGAGGACGGTGTAGAAGGGAAGAGAAGATCGAGAGAGAAAAATATGAGAGAGAAGAGATAGTGAAATAGACTAAGCAAATGATACAGACAAAAGAAGAGAGAGTGAGATTGAGAGAGCGGGATAGAACTTTTGAGAAAGAGAGGGAACAATAAATGGAGAGAGAGCAAGGAAGAGAGAGGGAGAGGATAATGGTAGGGTAGAGAGAGCAGGAGAAAGATGAATTGTGAGAGAGGATGACAAAGAGAGGGAGGGAGAAAGAAGAGCGTGAGAGTGAGCTACAGAGAAGAGAGAGCAAGAACAAGAGACAAAGTAAAATTGAGTGAAAGGGTAAGAGTGTAAGAGAGGTGAGGGAGAGGAGAGAGAAAGATGAGCAGAGAAAGTTGTTGAAGCAGGAAGAGAATGTAAGAGAGAGAATGAGATTAAGAGGGAGAGAGATAGTGAGATAAAGAGATAGAGAATAGCGAGTGAGCGAGAGGGAGAGATAGTAAGAGGGAGAGAGAGCAAGAAAGTGATTGTGAGTGATATTTGAAGTGAGAGAGCGAGTTGGAGTGAGAGGGTAAGATAAAGAATAGTAAGAAAGAGTGAGAGAGATACAAAGAAGAGAGGAAGATAAGCAAAGGGATAGTGAGATCGAATCTACAAGAGAGAGAGGGAGAGAGAAAGAGAAAGGGAGAGTGAGTGAGGGAGTGGGAACATAAGTGGAGAGAGAGTGTGAGCAAGAGAAAGTGAGTATGAGTGTGTGAGAGAGAGAGTATAGAAAGAGAGATGGAGTTGGAGCGAGAGAGTTAGAGGGAGAGGAGGGGAGGGAGGGAAAGATAGTGAGACAAAGAGAGAGAGACACAGTGAGAGTGACAGCTAGAGAGACAGGAAGGGAGAGATAGATAGGGAGAGTGGGTGGGCGTGAGAGAGGGAGCAAATAATAGAAAGAGAAAAATTAAAAGAGAGGGTAGGAGCAAGAAAGTGTAAAAGAGATGGGGAGAGAGGGAGATGGATAGAGGGATAGATATCTGGACAATAAAAGATAGAAAAAATAGTGAAATATAGAGGGATAAAAAGAGGAATAAAATGAGAGAGAGAGGGAAGGAGAGTTAGAATGAGAGTAGAAGAGAGAGAGTGTGTGTGTGAGATAGAAATGAGTTAGAGATAGGAAGCAAGGGAAAAAAGAGAGCAAGAGCAAGAGAAAAAGAGAAAGGTAGGTAGAGACGGATAGAGAGTGCGAGGAAAAAGTGGGAGGAGGGAGAGAAGAAAGACAGGTGAGAAAAAGAAAGAGCCAGAGAACGTGGGAGAGAGAAAGATAAGAGAGGAACATGAAAAGCTAGAGAAGGTGGGAGAGAGAGAGATAGAAAGAAAAGAAAGGGATCGAGGGAGTGAAAAGAAAGAGAGAAAATTAGTGAAATAGAAGAGATATAGTGAGAGAGAGGGAGGTGAACCAAGAAAGTTCTACAAAGATCAAGGGAGAGAAATAAATGAGAGAGGGAAAGAAAAAGGGAGCTAGGGTGATAGAGAGAAGTAGATGAAGTTAGAGTGAGAGAGAGAGGGAGAGGAAGAGAAAAAGAGTGGAGGTGAGGGAGTGTGGGATAGATAGAGGGAGAGAGGGAGAAGAGCAAGATAAAGAGCAATAAGGACTGAAAGAGAGAGAAAAATAGAGTGAGTGAGTGAGAAAAAGGTACAAAGTGTGAGAAATGAAGAAATAAAGAAAGTGAGAGAGAGAAAGTCAGTGAGTGATTGAAGGCACGTGAGAGTAGAATACTGGGAGAGAGGGAGAGAAAAAAAGATATCAATAAATAATGTGAGAGAAAGGGACAGTGATGGATAAAGGGAGCAAGAGGTATAGGGAAATATATGGGAGAGCGAGAGAGAGTTTGGGAGAGGAATGAAGAGAAAGTGAGAGGAATAGAAAGAGACTAAGAGAGAGATATAGTGTGGAAGAGAGAGAAAGTGATGGACGAAAGGAGAGTGAGAGAGTTAGAGAAGAGAGAAAAAAAAGAGAAGAGAATGAGGAGAGCAATAACAGGGAAGGAGAGGGAAATAGAGAGAGAGAGAGGAAGGGAGGTATGGAGGGGGAGAGAGAAGGAAGTACGTAGAAAGAGAAAGAGGGTGGTAGAGGAGGTAGAGATAAAGTTTGTGATGGTTTGAATGAGGAGGGAAAAAGATAGTGGGATGGAGAGAGAGCAAGAAAGAGAGATAGAGAGCGAGTGATGAGAGAGAGAGAGATGAAAGAGGGAGAGAGAGTGTGAGTGAGAGAGCATGAGAGAATAAGAGAGAAAGAATGTATAGTTTGAGAGAGAATGACAGAAGGATAAATAGAAAGCGGGAGTAATGAAGGGTGAGGGGAGAAAGAAGGTGAGAGAGGGTGTGAGATAGCAAAAAATTGTGAGAGAGGAGATTTAAGGAATTTGAGATGGAAAGACAGAAAGAGAGAGATAGATTGAAAGGCAAATCGAGAGGGTCAGAAAGATAGAGAGAAAGAGCAGTATGAGTGTGTGTGTGTGTCAGAGTGAGAGAGTGACTGCAAGAGCTAGATATTTCGATAGATGGAGAAATACATAAGAGATATTATAAGAAGAGAAAGAGAGTGCAAGGGGGGAGGGAGATGAAGAATTAAAAAGGGAGGTAGAGAGAGCTAGAGAGAGAAAGTGATGGATATATCTCGAGTGATAAAGGGAGAGAGAGAAACGAGAGAGGGAAAGAGATAGTATGAGAGAGCGATGCTGAGATTAAAGAGTGGGAGAAAGAGAAAGAGATGGAGAGAAAATATCAAGAGAGAGAATAAAGAGGAGAGATAGGGTGAGAGGGAGGGAGAATAAGCAAAAGAGGGAAGGAAAATAGGAAGGAGGGAAGGTAGGAGAAAGAGAGGGAGAAAGCAGGAGATAAAGATCTAGTGAGTAAACATGGAAAGAATGGCTACAGAGAGGGCAAGAGAGAGCAAGGGAGATAGAGAGAAAGAAAGAAAGGTAAGGTAGAGGTAGAGAGAGAGAGGCTAGAAGGAGTGAGAGAGAAAGAGAGGAGAGAGAAGCGAGAGAAGAGAGAGAGGAAGAGTGAGTCAAAAAGTGAGCAATAGAGACATAGAGGAGTAAGAGATAGAGAGCGATAACGAGGGAGAGAGAGTGAGAGAGTGGTAAAAAGAAGAGATAGGGAGAGAGGAAGAGAGAGATAGGGGGAGACAGAGAATGAGAGATGTATGGAGGGAGGGAGAGAGATAGAAGGAGAGAGTGCAAGAGATGGAGAGTACGAAGGAGATAAAGTGAGAGAGAGTTATAGAAAAGAGATAGATAGAGTGAAGGTGAGGGAGGGAGATAGAAGATATGTGTGAGAGAGAGAAGGAGAGAAAGAGAAGAAAGAGAAGAAAGAGAAGCTCTTGGGAGATAAAGAGAGTTAGAAGAAAAAGGAGAGTGAGAGAAAGTGAGAGAAAGGGGAGGGATGGATAGAGAGAAGGATGAATGAGAGTAAGAGAAGTAAGCAAGGATTAGAAACAGAAGAGAGAGTGACATAAAGAATAGAGTGAGAGAAGGTGAGAGGAAGATACAACGAGAGAGAGGAGGGATTGAGAAAGGGAGAGAGAGAAAAGAGGGAGTGAGAAAATAAAGAGAGTGAGAAATATGAGGGACAACTTTAGAGTGAGAAAGAAATAGAGAGAGATGAAGAGAGAGAGGAAATGTAAAAATAGAGAGAAAGAGAGATGGATTTGGAGAGATAGTGAGTGAGAGAAAGAAAGAGAGAGAGAGAGTAAGAGGGTGAAAAAATGAGAGAAGGTTGAAGGAGGGTGTGAGAAAGGTAAAGAGAGCCTCAGAGAGAGGAAAAGAGAGCTAGAGAAGATGAGTGAAAGAAAAGTATGTTTGAGTGAGAAGAGAGAAGAGTCAGATAAAATGAGAGGGAGGGAGGGCAGGCGAGTGAAAACATAGATTTGGAGAGAGTCAACGAGCAAGTGAGAGAGCAAGAAAGGAGGGAGAAAAAAAAGAAGAAGAGAGATAGAGAGAGGGCAGAGGAAGAGAGAAAGGAGGGAAAGAAAAGAGAGATAGTGAGAGATAGAGAGGATGAGATAGAAAAGAAAGAGAGAGAAAGTGAAAAAGAAAGTGAGAGAGAGGATGATTTAGCAAAGAAAGAGAAAAAGAGAGAGGGGAAGGGAGGGAGCATCGGTGGCTGAGAGAATGAAGGAGAGTAGAGAGGGATGATTGAGAGAGGGAGAGAGGGAGAGAGGGAAGGAAATAAAGATAGTGGGTGAGAGAGAGTGAGATCAAGAAATAGGAGGATGGGTATAGAGAAAGGGTGGGAGGTAGGGAGAAGGATAGAAAGTGAGCATGAAAGATATAAAAGAGAGAGATTAAGGGTGAGAGAGGGATAATGGGAGGGAGTGAGTGATGGAGAGTGAGAGTAGAAAGTGAGATAGCAAAAAATAGTGAGGTAATAGATTTAGAGTATTCAAGATGAAGAGAAAGAAAGAAAGCGATGGGTTGAAAGACTGAGTGAGAGGGAGATAAAGAGAGTGAGAAAGTAGGGTAAGAGAGTGAATGAGAGAGAGTTACTACAAAAGCTAGATATATAGATAGATGGAAAAATACTCAAGATATATGATAAGAAGAGAGAGAGCAAAAGGGGAGAGAGAGTGGGAGAATGAAAGAGGGAGGTAGTGAGTGTTATAGAGAGATAAAGAGAGGGAGATAGAAAGAAAGAGTGGTTGATGTGAAGAGATAGAGAAAGAGTGAGAAATAAGAGTGGGAGAGAGATAGAATGGTAGAGAGTGATGTTGAGACTAATGAGTGGGATACTGAGAAAGAGATAGAGAGAGAAATAACAAGAAAGAGAATTGAGAGAAGAGAGATAGGGTGAGGGTAGGAGTAAAAGAGAGAGAAAAAGAGAGGAGAGAAAGTAAGGTAGACTAAGAGGGCAGAGCAAGAGGAGTAAAAGAGAGAGTGTGTAGGGAATTAAGGAGAAAAGGAGTTCAAGAAGAAAGAGGAACATAACAGATATTAAAAGAGAGAAAATAATGAACAAGAGAGAGGGTGAGAGAAAGATTGAAGAGAAAAGGAGAGAGTTAAAGAAGGCGACAGTACAAGGGAATGAGTGCGAGAGAGAGGTTAGAGGGAGAGAGTTAAAGAGACTGATAAAGAGAGGGGAGAAAAGAACAAGTGAGTGATATATTAATGGAAAGAGTGGACGGAGAGAGGGAGAAGAGGGTAAAAAAGGGCAATTGAGCGTGATTAGGTGTTTGAGAGAGTAAATTGAAGAGATACAGAGTGAAAAAGGGAGAGTGATCAGGAGAGAAATAGAGCGTGATAAGGTGCTGAGAGAGTAAATTGAAGAGGGAGGGAGTGAGAAAGGGAGAGTGATTGAGAGAGAAGTAGATAAAAGTGAGAGTAATAGAAGATAGAGGAAGAAAAAGAGAGGAAGACAGGTAATAAGAGAGGGAGATAGAGATAGTGAGAGAGAGGCAAGAGAATAAAGCAAGAGAGTAAGAGAAAGAAGAGTGAGTAAATTTGAAGAAGGACAAGAGAATAATAGAAACAGGAGGATAGATAGAGAAGAGAGAGTGGAGAAAGAGAGAGTGAGATAAAAATAATGAAAGATATTGAGATATAAAGTGTGAAAGGGACCTAGAGAGTGTTAAACGTATACAAAGAAAAGGTGCACTAAAAAACTGGAGAGAGTGAGAAAGGGAGGTAAGGAGAAATTGAAAGAGGGAGCGAGGGGGAGAGAGAGAAGAGAAAGGAACATAGAGATATACGATGGGAGAGCAATAGAGAGAGTGAGGGAGAGAGGGAAAAAAGATTGAGCTAAAAAGAGAAGAGATAACAACATAAGAGAGAGTAATAGAGAGAGAGAGAAAGACAGAACTGAGAGAGATAGCGAGAGGGGATGGTTAAAAAATAATGAGTGGGAGAGAATGAACATAGAGGTAGCATGTTCACTCTCTCCCTCACTCTCATTCTCTATCCATATCTCTCTATCATTATCTTTTTCTTCCTCCCTCTCTCCCTTTCGCTCCCCCTCTCTTTCTCTATCTCCCTTTCGCTCAACCTCTTTTTCATCTATCCTTATATCTCTCTCATTATTCCCCCTCTTTTGCTCCAATTCTCTCTCTTTCTCCCACCTCCCTTCCTCACTCTCTCTCATTCTCTCACTCCCCCTCCTAGAATCTTTCTCTCTCTCCATCTCTACCTCTTGTTCATACTTTCTTGTTGCATCTTCCCTCACTCTCTCTTCTCTTCATCTCTCCATCTCTCTCACTCTCTCCCCCTCTTTCACTTCCAATGTCTCTCTTTTTCTCACAAATTTTTCTCTCTTCTCTTCTCTCTCTCATGCAGTCTTTCTCCCTCTTTTGCTCCCCTCATCTCTCTTATGCATAATTTTTTCTCTCTCTATCACTCATTATCTTTTTTTCCCACCCTCTTAGAACTCTCTCTTGCTCTATCCTCCCTACTCATTTTTCTCTTTTTATATCACTCTAGCTTTAACACGCTCTTTTGCTTCCTCTCTCTCACACACATTCTCTTTCTCACTCATTGGTCTGTCACTCCTACTCTAAAATTTATTGCTCTCTCTTCTTTAACTCTCTCTCTACTTCTATCACCAACTACTTTTTTCTCTCCCTTTCATCCTCCCTTTATATCTCACTTCCTTCCCTCCCTTTCACTCACACACACACACACACACACATACTCTCTCCCTCTCACACACAAACACTCACTCTCTCTATTCCTCTTAACCCACTCTCTCTTCCTATGCCAAGCTCACTACCTTTCTCCCTCCCTTTCTTTCCTCAGCCCCACTCCATCTCTCTCTGTAACCCCATCTCTATCTCTCTTCCTCTTTTTCAATCATGTGTTCCCCTCCTCCCTCTTTCTCACACACACATGCTCTCTCTCTTCATACACCTTTCCTTTCTACCCTATCCAACCCTCACTCTCTCTCATTCCCTCACCATACATCTCACTCTTTATGATGCTTTTATCACTCTTTCTCCATCTATCTCTCACACTCCCACCATCCCTCCCTTCTCGCTCTCTTACCTCCCTCCCTCGCTACCTCCCTCCCTCCCTCCCTCCTCATCTATCTTTCTCTCTCTTTTCTTTTATTCCCTCCTCTCCCTTTCTCTCTCCTATAGTCTTTTCTTTCACTCTCTCTCATTCTCTTACTCTCCATCTTTCATTCTATATTACACTCTCCATTTCCCTCTTTCTCTTTCTTTTTGTTGTTATTAGTCATTGTCTCTCTCTCGATTGCTCTCTCATGCATGCTCTCTAGATACTATTATGCCACTCACTTTTTGTACTCTTTCTCTCTCTTTACATATCTAATTTCCTCTACATTCTTTCTCCCTTTTCCATCCCTAACACACCCCCTATTATCTCCCTTACTCTCTCTCTAACTCCCATCCTCTTCCTTCTCTCACTTTTTCTCACTATCTCCCTTGCTCTCCTTATAATCCTCCCTCCCCTCCCTTTCATTCATCCCCATTTCTTCTCTAACATTCTCCCTCTCCCTCAATCTCTTTAGCTTGCTTTAGTGCTTTCTCTTGTTGTCTCTTTTCTTTTACTCCATTTCCTTCTAACGATTCTATTTTTCTTCACTCCTCCAGCTCTTATCTCCTCTCCCCCACTCTCTCTCTCTTCGCCATACTCTCTCTCCATCTCTTTCTATCTCTCCTTTCTCACAATCGCAAACTCTCCCTATTCTCTCTCACTCTCCAACCTCTATCCCCCTCTCATCTTTCTATTTTGCTCTTCATTTCTCTCTTGCTTTCTTTTTCACTCCCTCTGTGACTCATGTCCTCACTTTAATCCCTCTCGCTCCCACCCTTATCACTCTCTTTCTCTCTCACTCTCCCTTTAACTCTTTATTTCTCTCTCACATTTCTCTATCTCTCTCTCTCTTGCTCTCTCTTTTGTGTATCTCTCTTCTATCGACTCTCATAAATTCTTTGTTTTCTCCCCTTTCTTTCTCTCTCAATCCCTCTCTCATTTCTTCCATTATTTATCTGTTTCTCTCATAGTTCTTTTTCTCTCTCTCCCTTCTCCCTCTTTCACTCCTGTTATCCCTTTCTTTTTGTCCCTTCATATCTCACTCTCTCTCTCCATATCTGAAAGAGTGGGTGCAAAGAAAGTATGAGATAATATATGATCGAGATAGAAGTAAGGCTCCGCTTTAAGAAACACCGCATCATATTCTCAACCTCTTGAGATTGGTGTAAGGCCCCAGCCATGGCGTCCAATTTTCTACCTATATCTTTCAGATTGGTGTAAGACCCCTGCCACGACATCCAATTCTCTACCAACTTCTTCGAGATAGGAGTAAGACTCCCCTTTATGGAACATCACATCCTATTCTCAACCTTTTAAGATTGGTATTGGTCCCCCGCCACGACATCCAATTCTCTACCGAGATCTTCAAGATTGGTGTAAGACCCCCATCATGACATCTAATTCTCTACCCACATATTTGAGATCGAAGTAAGACACCTTTTTATGGAACATCACATTCTATTCTCAACCTTTTTAGATTGGTATAAGGCCTCCGCCACGACATCCATTTCTCTACGTTCATTTTCGAGATTGGTGTAAGGCCCCCTCCACGACATCCAATTCTCTACTCACACCTTTTGAGATAAGAATAAGACCCCCACCATGGCATCCTACTCTCAACCTTCGAGTTCATCACCGAAATACTGATTCTCATCCTCTATAAAAACCTAAAATGTGATAACTCAAAACACGCTCTCCAATCCCTAGTGAGAGTTCCTAATTCTCAATTTTGATCGAATATTCACCTTCTATATCTCTAGTGGAAATAAATAGCACACACATGTCTACACCTCCTTCTTGGTCTGTTGACTTAGGAGTCTAAGTTAGTTTTGTTGAAATTGTCGGTCAACACCAATACGCACGGTGTGCTTGCCCAACACACCACAACTATTGGGGTCCATTTGTTGACCTAACTTTTGGTTGAGATTTAGTTTTCCCTCTTTAGTAACCTAGGATCTTGTTATAGGACTTTCCTGTTAACTATTCCTAGAAAATTAGAAAAGGAACTCTCACAATTAAAAATTCTGCACTCTTCTTTACTCAACTTGAAATTCCACATATTAGTCTTAACCTCTAGCAATTAGTAAGTGGGGTCACTATAAGGGAGCTCAAAAAGAGTCCCGATACGACTGTCTGACCTTAGGGTTTGTTCTGGGCGCTGGTCTGAAGCTAAGGCACTCAATATCACTAACTTTCACTCACAATCACTCACAACCCAAAACCCAAAAATTCTTGACTTTCATCGCTTGATCTTTCGAGAGACTAGTGTAGATGATCCCCCTAAACCCATAGGCCCTAAGCTAGGGTTTAGCTAAGACCAGTGTATAGAGGACCCAAATGGGGTTTCCATTGGTCCATAGCTTAGTACCCAAACCCTACCAAAATATTCAACTTGGCATTTTGCCTCTAAATCCCCCCAGATTATCTAAATACCCTTGAAACCCCAAATTCACCTAAAATACCCAAATTTGTTCAAAAATCATTTCAAACATTTTGAAAATACTCAAGTTACCCAAAACTACCCACAAATTCTAAATTTACCAATATATTCCCAAAATGGCAAAATTACAGAAATACCCTTGGCACCACAAATTTTCTCAAAACCTCCAAAATCACTCTAAATGTCTCCAAAACCAATAGAACGTAATTTGGCTAATTTGACCATTTTGATCAAAACCCCCAAATTGGCTTTAAGAGCCTAATTTCCCCAAATTTACCTCAAATGTCCATCAATTTGAGCCTAATTTTCTTCAATTTTAATTTTGAACTTAGATGATATGCTAGAGGAGTTACATTGAATTTGAGTGTTTTTTAAGATTGATTTAAAACGTGGATATCAGCAAATTAGGATGATAGAAGGAGATGAGTGGAAAAAAGACTTTACGACAGAATATGGTTTGTATGAATGGTTAGTTGTGCCTTTTGGCTTGACTAATGCTCCTAGTAGTTTAACATTTTTTTGTATGCTTTAATTGAAAATTTTGTTGTTGTCTATTTTGATGATATTCTAATCTATAGCAAAAACTTAAAGGATTATGTTGAACATTTAGATCTTATTTTATATGTTTTGAGAAAAGAAAAGTTATTTGGTAACTTGGAAAAGTGTACCATTCGCTCCAAATAAAATTTTTTCTAGGATTTGTTACGAGTGCATGAGGTATATAAGTTGATGAAGAAAGGTGCGTACAATAGATAAGTGGCCTTGTCCCAAGCAATGTTTCGTAGTTTTCATGGACTTGCTAATTTCTATCGGTGGTTTGTGAAAGTCATAGTAGCATAGAAACACCACGCACTAAAGTGATCAAGAAAAATGTTGGGTTCAAGTAGGGAGAAGCACAAGAAAAGGCATTTGAATTGATCAAGGAAAAACTTATCCATGCCCCTGTATTGTCTTTATATGATTTTTCTAAAACATTTGGAATTGAATGTGATGCTTTTGTTATTGGCAAAGGTGTTGTTCTTATGCAAGAGCAATGGCCAAATGCTAATTTCAGAAAAAAGTTGAGTGGGACAGCCTTAAACTACCCAACTTATGACAAGGAGATGTATGCATTAGTTAAATCTTTGAAAACCTTGCAGCACTACTTTTGTCCTAAGGTGTTGGGGACTCACACCGATCATGAGTCCTTTAAACACTTGAAAGGTCAACACAACCTAAACAAAAGGCCCGCTCATTGGGTGGAGTTCATTGAGACATTTCTATATGTCATTCAAAACGAGCAAGATAATGAAAATGTGGTTGCTAATGCTCTTGCTCAAAGGTATGCATTAATATCTACTCTTGAAGCAAAGCTACTTGTTTTTGAACATATTAATGATTTATATGTTGATGATGTTGATTTCTATGATGGATATTGAGCTTGTGAGGAAACTACTTGCTGTAAATTCTTTAAGCAGGCTGGGTTCCTATTTCAAAAAAATAAGTTATGTGTGCCTAAAAGTTCTTGCATAATTGTATAAGAATCTCTTGGAGTGGGATTAATGGGACATTTTGGAGTTGCAAAAACTAGCTCTTTTGCAAGAACACTTCTATTGGCCACACATGAGGTAGGATTTCAAGAGGATTTATGGTAGGTGTGTCACATGTCAACAAACTAAATCTCGACTGAAATCCCGCAGTTTGTATACTCATTTACCAATTCCAAATACACCTTGTATTAATATTTCTTCTATGGACTTTATGCTGAGTTTTCCTAGGACTAAACGTGGTAGAGATTCCCTTTTTGTGGTGGTGGATAGATTTTTCAAAAATGGTACATTTTATTCCATGTCACAAAACTGATGATGCTACAAATATTGTGGATTTTATTTTTAGGGAGATTATAAAATTTGCTTTTTTGGGAGATTATAAGATTACATGGAAGGCCTAGAACAATTATTTTTCATAGAGATGCTAAGTTGAGTTACTTCTGAAGACCTTGTGGTGTAAGTTAGGAACCAAATTATTGTTTTCTACTACTTGTGACCCACAAACCAATGGTTAAACTGATGTAGTAAATAGAACTTTGTCTACTTTGTTAAGGGTAATAAAAAAATATATCAAAACATGGGAAGACTATTTACCACACGTTGAGCTTGCTTATAATAGGAATGTTCATTCTGCTAATAATTTTTCACTTTTTAAAATTATTTTTATTTTTAATCCCTTAACTCCGTTTGATTTACTTCCATTACAATTTTCGAGCATGTTAACTTGGATGGTAAGAAAAAAGGCTGAGTTTGTAAAGCAGATACATAAGAAGGCACAGTTCAATATTGAACAAAGCGCAAAGCAATATGAAAAGCATGGCAACAAGGGGCTTCATAAAATGATATTCAAATATGGAGATTGAATCTGGTTACACATGGACAGGAAAGATTTTTAGAACGAGGTTATTCCAAACTGCTTCCAAGAGGAGGGTTTCTTTCCAAGTACTTGAGTGTATCAACGACAATGCATACAAGCTGGATTTACCAGGTAAGTATAATGTGAGTGCCACTTTCAATGTTACTGATTTAAGTCCTTTGGCGCATGTACTAATTCGAGGAGAAATCCTTTTCAAGAGGATGGGAATAATGCAAATGATAGCATGAACAGTAATGAGACGACTTCAAGAGACGATTCGATTCAAGTTCCACATGGGTCAATTACTAGATGTCATGTAAAGAGGTTTAAAGAAGCTCTTAATGGATTAGTCCAAGTGGCTTGGACTCAAGCTAATTCTTGGGGGGGTCTAAGGTGAATGAACCATGAAGATTTGTCAAGGTAATCCAAGCCTAAAAATTAAGCAGTCATATTGTTATGATAAGATATTTCGTCTTATATTTGCGATTTAATAATGGCTTGAATGAAAACTTGATGAAGTTCTCATTGTTCTTCTTTTCTAAATGATATTTTGTCTTCTTTTTCTCTTAAGCCTATAAATAGGATGTATTTCAAATGAGAAGGAGTTGACTTTTAGTTGGGCAAAAAATTTATTTTGATTGTGATCACACAGTTTCTCTAAGGAATCCAACCAAACCTCTTGACCATCTTTCAAGGAGTTCTTCCCTGACTTATCAAATGGATTTCCACCCAATTTGTGGAGTCAACCATTGTACCAAGGTTCTTTTCTCAGGTCAAGCAAAGGGTGAGTTTCACATACAAACGTTCTTGTTTCTGTTGAGCATTTGGTGAAGGTTTATCTCCATCCATTTATTCTTATAGC
This sequence comes from Phalaenopsis aphrodite, assembly GCA_003013225.1. Lineage (NCBI taxonomy): Eukaryota > Viridiplantae > Streptophyta > Magnoliopsida > Asparagales > Orchidaceae > Phalaenopsis > Phalaenopsis aphrodite. The sequence continues at coordinate 184,740 of NEWO01000220.1, forward strand.
CAGGTTTTACCCCTCCTTTAGCTTGGTTTTTTGGGGATGATTTCAAGTGTTTCATGTATCTCATGTGGTTGCCATCATTTCCCCTCGATTTTTTTATTTTATCAATAAGTGAGAAGGAGAGAGAGTAGGAGAGAGAAGGAGAGAGTGATAACAATAAGGTGTGAGAGATCGAGAGAGGGAGAAAGATGAGGGATAGACAAAATGGGAGAGGGAGATATCGAAAAATAGAGATGAGCGTGACTGAGAGGGATAGAGGAAAGTGGGAGAGGGAAATATGGAAAAATAGAGATGGGCGTGAGAGAGGTACAGAGGAAGAGAAAGAAATATGGAAATAGAGAAGGAAAGAGAAAGAAAAGGGAGAGAAAAAAGGAGAGACAGAATTAGAGAAGAGAGAGAAAAAAGAACGAAAGAGGTTGAGAGAGCATATAAGAGGCAGAGAGAAAGAAAATGTATTGGAGATCTTAAAGAGAGTAAAGAAGGAAAGGAGAGGATAATAAAGAGAGAGGAGATGAGATAGGGAGGGGGAGAAAAAGGGTCATAGGGAAGGAGTGTTTGAGGGTTGGAATGAGGTAGATATAGATAAAGAGACAGAGACTAGGAGAGGAGAAAAAAAAAGGAGAGATAGGGAGAGTGAGATAAAAAGCGATTGATAGAGAGTAAAAGAGAGTGGAAGAAATGATAAGAGAGAGATAGAGCAAGAGATAAGAAAAAAGAAAGGGAGGAAGGGAGAGTGAGATAAAGAGATAAAGGATGTAAAGGAGGGAGGGAGAGTGAGACAGGAAAAGTGGGAGTGAGGGATGGAGGGAGAGAGAGTGAACAGACTAAGAGTGAATGAGAGATGACTAATAATAAAGAGAAGGTAGGAGAGAGAGAGAGAGCAAGAGAGCGAAAAAGGTGGGATGTGATAGAGATAGAATGAACATGCAAGTTAGAGAGACTGAGATTGAGAGGTAGAGAGATGGAGAGAGATGAGAGAGGTAAAAAGTAGGAGAGAGATAGAGGGAGGGAGAAAAAGGGAGGGACATATAGAGAGGTAGGGTAGAGATGGGAAGAGAGAAAGGGAGAGGGAGAGTATGATAAAGAGAGCGAGGGTTAGAGTGAATGAAAGAGAGGGAGGGTTAGAGTGAATGAAAGAGAGCGGGAGAGAAGCAAGTGAGAAAGGGAGAATGAGTGAGGATGGGAGGGGAAAGTAGCGAGTGAGAAAGGGATGGAAAGAAAGAGTTAAAGAAGTGAGAGAAGAAAGAACGAAAGATTTTGAGAGAGAATATAAGAGTAAGAGATGCAGAGAGAGAAAAATGATGGGAGACGGTAAGGAGAGTAGAAAAGGGAGGAAAACAAAATAAGAGAGAGAGAGAGAGGAGAGGAGATAGGGAAAGGAAAAAAGGGAGGTAGAGAGGGAGCATTTGAGGGTTGGAATGAGATAGAGATAGAGTGGGAGAGAGGGTATGATGGAGAGAGATAGGGAGAGAGAGAGAGAAAAGTGAGTGACAGAGAGTGAGAGAGTGATAGAGAGAGAAAGAGGAAAGAGTGAGAGAGATAATAAGAGAGAGATAGAGCAAGAGAGAGGTAAAAATAGAAGAGGGAGAGAGAGGGAGATAAAGAGATAAAGGTGTGAAGGAGGGAGAGAGAGTGAAAGTGAATTTGAAAAGATAGGGAGCAATAAAGGGAGAGATACAAAAAGAATATTATAGATAAGAAATAAAGTGAGGGAAAAGAAAGAAAGAGCGGTACAGAAAGAGAATGATAGAGGGTGTAAGAGAGAGATAAAGAAACAATTAAGAATTGAGGGAGGCAAGGAGTGTGTGTGATAGAGGGGAAGTGAGTGAGTGTGAAAGAGAGGGAAGGTAGAGAGAGTAAGAGAGGGGGAGAGAGCGCAACAGGGAGGGGAGAGAGAGAGCAAGAGGGAGGGAGCGAGGAGTGAGAGAGAGTGTGAGAGAATGAGTGAACAAGAGGGATGGAGGTGGTGAGAGAGAGCAAGATTAAGAAAGATGTATAGAAAAATCATGAGAGAGCGAGTGAGAGAGAGAATAAGAGTAAACTAGAGAGAGGGTGAGAAAGGGAAGAAGAGAGAGTCGGACAGAGAGGGAGAGAGAGCAAGAGAAGATAGGGAGGAGAGAGGGAAAAAGAGAGAGGGAGTGCGAGAGAGAGTGAGAGAAAGTGGAGAGCATAGAAGGGAGAGAGGAGTGCGGGGACATGAGAGAGTTCAGTAAGAAACAGAGAATTAGTAAGAGAGAAAGAGAGAGGGATGAGAGAAGAGAGAGAAGATATAGAAAGAGTAGTGAGGCAAAGGGATAGAGAAAGAGAGAATGTAAGTGAGAGAGTAAAATGATGCTAAGTGAGAGAGTGAGAGAGAGAGAGGGTGAAAGAGGGAAAGACTAGATAGAGTGCAAGAGAGAGAAAGAAAGGGGGAAGGACTAGAGAGAGTGCAAGAGAGATGAAGAAAGAGAGAGAAGTAAGGGTGTAAGTAAAGATGAGATATAGAGAGAGTGAGAGAGATGAAGAGAGAGAGAGAGTCCGAAAGATGTAGGCTGCGAGGAGATAGAGGGAGGGAGATTGAGAGAGTGGGATATATGGATAGCAAAAGGGAGACGGAGGGGGAGACAGACAAATAATTAATTTAAGATAGAATGGGTGAAATAAGGGATACAGAGAAGAGAGAGAAAAATTGGTTAAGAGAGAGGGAAAGAGAGGTAAGAAAATAGAGAGTCAGAGCAAAAGTATGAGAGAAAAGAGAGTGTGTGAGAGAAGAGGGAGAAAAAGGGTGAATGAGAGAGAGTTGTTAGTGTGAGAGAGAAAGAGGGGGGAGGGACAAAGATGAAAGAGAGAGTGAGAGAACAAAAGAAAGAAAAGAGGACGGTGGAGAAAGGAGAGAGAGAGAGACACGAGGGTGCCTCATATAAAGATAGAATAGAGAAAGAGTTTAGGAGAGTGGGATGAAGAGAGATAAGTGTGCGATGGGAGAGTAAGAGATAAATGAGAGATAAGGAGATGAAGGAAGGATGGACAAATAAAAGGAAAAGAGAGGGAGAAAGTAAGGCAGTGAAGATAAAATGAAAGAGAGGGACAGAGAGGGAGAGAAAAATAGGAAGCATAATGGAGAGTAAGAGAGTGATATGGATTGAGGGAGTGAGAGAGATAAAGAGAATGAAAGGTAGAGACATAAAGAGAAGAGAGAGCAAAAGAGAGTGTGTAAGAAAAAGGAGAGTGAAATACATTGAAAGAGCGAGAGAGAATAGCAAGATGTAGAGAGAGCAAGTAGAGAGCTTGAAAGGGAGCTAAAGACAATGAAAGAAGTGAGATAAGCTAAAATAATCAAGGGTGAGGAAGAAGCAAAGTGAGATAATTAAAAGAGAGGAAGTGAAGGAGAAATAAGTTGTGCAACATTATGGAGATTCTCCTATTGAAAGCAAGAAAGAGTAAGCAAGAATAATGGAAAGAGAGTTATAAAAGCAAGAGAGTTGAGGAGTGAGAGAGATCAGAGAGAAAATGAGAGAAAATAAGAGATTAAGAAGGAGGGAGAGCGATATTAAAAGCAAGGGGGGGGGGAAGGGTGAGGGAGGGCAGGAGAGACATAGAAGACTTAGAGATTGAATTAATGAGAGAGTACAAGTAGGGGAGTGAGAGAGAGATATAATGAGAGGAGGAGAGTGCGAACAAGAGTAAGGTCAAAAGAGTAAGAGATATGGAGAGAGAGAGAGAGAGAGAGAGGGAATGAGGGAGTTATGTAGTGAAAGAGGGAGTGAAGGAGAGAGAGAAGTGTGAGAGAAAGTGGGAAACATTGAAAGAGAGAAAAGAGAGGGACTGAGAGAGAGAAAGGGAGCGAGAGCGAGAGAGAGCGAGTATGAGTTGTAGAGAAGTAGAAAGAGTGAGAAAAGTGAGAGAAAAGAGTGCGAGAGAGTAACAGAGTGAGAAAAAGAGATGGAACAAAGCGTGAGAGATTAAGTGAGAGAGAGAGTGAGAAAAAAAGGGATAGAAGGACGGAGTGTGAGAGATTGAAGACATATGGAGTGAGAGGGAGAGTAAGAGAAAAATATAGAGAAGTAATAGTGAGGGAAGATAAAACAAGAGAAAGTGTGCAAGAGAGGACAAGAAAATTAGAAGAGAGAGAGGGAGGGGAACGAAGAGGGTGAGAGGGTGAGAGAAATAGGGATAGAGTATTTGTAAGATAGATAGGGAAGGGGAGCGGGATGAGGGGAAGAGAAAGGGAGTGAGTGAGAGAGAGAGAGATGGGGATAAAAGAAAAATAAATATTGTGAGAAGGGACAGAAAAGAAAGAGAAATAGATGAGAGTAGTAGATAGAGAGAACAGTGAGTGAGAAAGACAAAGGGAGAGAGTATGAGTGAAATTTAAGAGATGGAGGGACCGAGAATGGAAGAGAGTGAGCAAGAGAGAGTGAGTGAAAGTGAGAAATAATGAGGGAGGGGTGTAGCGAGAGAGAAGTGTGAGTGAAAGTGAGAAATAATGGGAACGAAGAGGGGGGGAGAGCTACAGAGAGAGAAATTGAAAGAGAAAGAATGGAGAGAGAGCGATGGAGTAATGGATATAGGGAGAAAAATAGTGAGTAAAGAATGAGAAGAGCGACTGAGAAAAGTGAGTGCGAGAGAGAAAGAGAATGGGAGAGTGAGAGAGCAAGATAGCAAGAAAGAGACATGAAATAAAAAGTGAGAGAGTGAGAGAGAAAGAGTAAAAGAGATAATGAGAGAGAAATAGAAGAGAGAGAGGAAGCAAGAGAGGGATAAAGAGAGTGAGAATGAAATAATGAGAAAAGAGAGTTAGGAGAGATAGAGTGACAGAGTGTGTAGAAGGAGGGAGGGCAAAATAATGAGTTGGAAAGAGAGGAGGAGCGAGGAAGATGGAGAGGGAGAGAGAGAGAAAGAGGAAGGGAGAGTGGAAGGGGAAGATAGAAATAAGAGAGGAGAAGGAGAGAAAGAGAGTTTGTCTGTGCAAGGGATAAAGGAAGAGAACAAGTGAGTGAAGAGAGAGAAGAGAACGAGAATAATAAAAGAGAGGCCAATAGAGAGAGAGCAAGAGATGAGAATCCGAGAGAGGAAAAAGTCAGAGTGAGTGAGAAAGAAAGAGAGTAAGAAAAGAAAGATAGAGGGTAGTGAGAGAGACTGAAGAGAGAGTATGATTGAAAGAGAGAAAGAGAGGGTGAGAGAAAAATATGGTGAGAAGTTAGAGTGAGGGAAGATAAAGCAAGAGATAATGAGTGCGAGAGTGTGGATGAGCAAGATAATGAGGGGAGGGAGAGAAGGAAAGAGGAAAAGAGTGTGTAAAAGAGAGAAAGAGATAAGTGAGAGTAAGAGAAAGAATGAGAGAGAAAACATGAAAGATATATAGGATTTAAAAAAGAGTCAAAGAGAGAGAGAGTGTGTGGAAGTGCGCAAGAGAGCGAGAGAGCGGACATACTAGGGATATTGAGAGAGGGTAAAAGAGATGGAATGAGAGAGGTAGAGAAGAAGAGAAAAGAAAAAGTGAGAAAAGAGAACGAGAGAATATAGAGAAAAGATTATAAGAAGAGATAGAGAGGACAAAGAGAAAAGAAAGTGAGAGTGAGGGAGGAAGGGAGAGTGTGATAATGAGCTAGGAGTAATAGAGTAAATGGGAGAGAGAGAGAGAGTAGAGATAAAGAAAGGAAATAAAGATAGAGAGAGAAAAATATAAAAATTAGAGAAAGAAAGAAGCGAGAAGAGAGATGGATGGAAAAAGGGTGAGAGATAGAGCAGAATGGAGGTATGAAGGGTGTAAAGTGAGAGTACCAGTGCTAGAATTAGAGGGAGAGAAAGTAAGATAGAGGGAGAGATGGAGAGAGTGAGGGAGGTAGAGAGAGAAAAGAGCAAAAGAGAGAGAGATAATGAGAGAAATAGATTAGAGGTGAGAGGTAAAGAGGGGGAGAGAAGAAGGAGAGAGTGAGTGAGAGGGAGATAGGGAGAGAAGGGGTGGAGAAAGAGGGGATGGTTAGAGATATAGGGAGAGAGGGAGGTATAGAGGGAGTGAGAGAGAGTAAGAGAGAGGAGAGAGAGGGGAAAGAGAGAGAGAGCGAGAGATGAGATTAAGAGGGATGGAGAGAAAAAGAGAGCAAGTGAGGGTGTGATTGTGGGAGAGGGAATGGGAGGAAGAGAGTGTGAGTGGCAGATAAGAGAGATAGAGAAGAGAGGGAAGGCGGGAAAGAAAAATAGAGTAAGGGAAGAGAGAAGTGAGAAGAGAGAGCGAGGAAAGAAGAGAGGAAGGGGAGAGAGGGAATAAAGTAGGATGAAGGGTGTGAAAGAGAGAGTATAAGAGCTTTAATGAGATAGAGAGAAAGTAAGAGTGAAGGAGTGAGGAATGTAGAGAGAGAAAAGTGTGTGAGATAAGAAAGTATGAGAGAAGAAAAGAGTGAGAGAAAATGAAAAAAAGTTGAGAGGTGATAGGGAAGGAGAGAGAGAAAGTTAAGAAAGAGAGTATGAGTGAGGGTGAGAGAGGGTAAGAGAGAAGAGAGAGGGTGAGAGACAAAGAGGATGGTTTGCGATAGAGGGAGGGAGGGAATGATGGAGGAATGCAGGGAGTGATAAAGGGCAAGAGAGAGGAGAGTGAGAGAGGGAAAGAGATGGAGAGAGAGTGAAATGGATTAAAAGAGATTGAGAGATATAAAGAGTGAGGCGGAGAGATCATAATATAGGAAGAAAGAGGGGAAGAGAAACAGTTAGAGGGAGAAAGAGAGATAGAGACAGAGTGGGAGTGAGGAATAGATGATGATATGAGGATTAAGTGAGTGAGGTTGAGGGTATGAGAAAGAGTGTGTTGAAATAGTGAGAGATCATGATAGAGGTAGAGTGAGGGAGAGATAAGAATGGAGAGTGAGTGAGAGAGGGAGAGAAAAATGTGCAAAGAGGAAAAGTGAGAGGGAGGGAGAGGGACATAAAGTGAGAGAGATAATGAGAGATTGGAAAGGAGAGAGATATATAGGAGAACTGAGTGAGAGAGAGAAAAAAACATGAGTGAGAGAGAGCGAGAAATAGTGAAAAGGGTGACAGAGATAATAAGATGATAAATTAAGAGAGAGTTGGGTAAAGAGGAAAGAATGTCGGAGAAAGAGAAAGAAATAGAAAAGAGTGTGTGAGATTGAAAGAGATAAATAATGAGATTGTTTGAGGGGAAGATAAAGATGAGAGATAATAGAAAAAAGAGAGGGAAAGAGAGAGAGCAAGACAAAGAGAGGGGAGATAAAGAGCTATTGATAGAGGAAGGGAAAGATCAAGGACAAAGTGAGTAATAGATTGAGGTGAGAGAGGTGTATGAGAGGTAGAGAGCTAAGGCGAGAGACAGTGTAAGAGAGGTAGGTGGGGGAGTGAGAAGTGGAGAAGGAGAGCAAGCGGGAGAAATGAAATATAGATAAGAGAGGAGTGATGGATTGAGAGGATAGAGATAGGAGTGAGGGAGGGAGAGATAGAGAAATTATAGAAATAAGAGAAAGAGAGATTATAAGAGAAAAAAAGATGGAGATAGTGAGACAAAGTGAGAGATGGAGGTGAGATAGAGAGAGAAAGAGAAATTGATACTGAAGAGAGTGAAGAATGCGAGAGCAAGAAGTAGATTGTGAGAGAGAGCATGAGAGATAGAGAGAGAAAGGGAGAGACGGGAAGTGAGAGAGAAGAGAGGTAGAGAGAGGAAGAGAGAGAGATAGTGAGTAAGATAGAGGAGAGAGAATGAGTAAACATAGAGAAGAGAGAGGAAAAAATAATAGTGACAAAAGTGAGATAGATTAGAATGAGTGTTAGAATGGGAAAAGAAGAGAGCGATAAAGCAAGAGAAACACAGTTAGATAGAACATAAAGAGAGAGATAAAGAGAGCGTGATAATTATATTGAAGAGATAGAGGGAGCAAGAGAGGGAGAGGGACCTAGAGAGAAATAACGAGAGAAGATAGAGTGAGGGAAGAAAGGGTAAAAGAGAGTGAGCGAGAGAGAGAGAGAGCAATCGATAGTAAGAGATTGATTGAACGAGAGGAGAGGGGTGGGTTAAGAGTTAGAGATGGAGAGAGGGAGAGAGAGTGTGTGTGTGTGAGAATAGAGGTAGAGAAAAAGTAAATAAGGAGAGAGAAGAAATAGAGATAAAAAAGAGGGCAAGAGAAAATTAGAGCAAGAGAATGGTAATGAGAGTTATATTAGGTAGTGAGATAAAGCGATCGAGACCAAAATATATAGGGAAGAGAGAGTGAGGGAAGAGGGAGCAAGAGAAAGAATGATAGAGGGAGAAAGAGCAAGAGGATCATGGGAGGGGAAAAGGCAGAGATAGCCGGAGGGAGGGAGAGGGAGGAAGTTAGCTCAAGAGAGAGCGAGAGAGCGAGAGAGCGAGCGAGCGAGAGTGAGAGAGAGCATGCGAGGGTGTGAGATGGAGTTCAAGTGATAGATAGCACGATGGAGAGAGAGTTACATGTAGTAGAGAGTGTGAGCAAAAGAAAGAAATATAGGTAAAGAAAAAGAGAGATCAGGATGGATAGAGACAGAAAAGTTTGATAGTATGTGTGAGTGTGAGAGAGAGAGTATGACAGAGTGTATGTGAGAAGGGAGAACAAAAGAGGCGAGTGAGAGATAGAAAAGTAAGAGATAGAGAGAGTAAGAGAAGGGAGAGGGGGTGATAGGGAAGGAGGGGAAGAGAGTGAGAGAAAGAAAATAAAATAGAGGGGAAGGGAAGAGATGTTGAACAACATGAGAGTGAGAAATAAAGCAAGAAAGATGGAGAGATTATGAGATGAGTGAAAGAAATTAAGGCAAAAATAGAAGAATGTATGTGGAAGAGAGAGTGTGTGTGTGAGATATTTCAAGAATAGGATAGCTTGAGAAATGTTGAGTGGGAGAGGGATATATGTTGAGAGAATAAGAGAAGGAGAAAAGACAAGAGCAAAGAAAGAGCGATAAAGGGAGGCAGAGAACGTGATAATGAGAGATTAATAGAGGTAAATCTTAGAGTGAAAGAGATATAGAGAACAGAGAAAGAGACGGAGGCAAAAACATATGGAATGAGATAAGGAGAGAGATGCTGACAGATGGAGAGACAGAGGAAATTAAAAAGAGCAAAAAAAGAGAGGTAGGTAGAATAAGTAGAGAAGAGAAAGAAAGGGATAGATGGATAGAGAGATAAGAGAGAGAGAGGTGACAGAGAAGAGAGAGGGAGAGGGAGAGCAAGAGATAGATAGAGGGAGAAAAAATAAGTGTAAGAGAAAGGGAGAGAGATAGAGATAAAGAGAAAGAGAGAGAGAAGACAGTGTGAGAAAGAGAGAAGAAATGGTGTGTGAGATTGAGAACGAGAGAAAAATATAGAGGGAAGAGAGAGTTACAGAAGATATAAAGAATGAAGTGAAAAGATAGAGAGGGAGGAAAATAATAAGTCTGAGTAAAAGAGCAATGAAGGTAGCAAACAAGGTGGGAGAGAGAGAAAAAGATAGAAATAGGGAAAACAAAGAGGACAAGTGAGTGGGAGCAGGAGTAGGAGAGAGAGGGATAGAGATTTAACATGGAGGTGTGAGAGAAAGCTAGGAAGAGGGAAAAAGAAAGGTGAGAGAGAAGATAAGTGAAAGAGAGAAAGAAGAGTGAAAGAAGAAGTAGGCAAAATGGAAAGAGGGAATAAGATAAATATGGAGGGCAGAAGAGAGATTGTAAGAGGTAGAGTGGGAGCCAGAGAGATGGGAAAAGAGCGAGATAGAGAGATAGAGAGCAAGAAAGAAAGAGGAGAGAGGGAGAGAAAGATTAAAAGAAAAATGAATGAGGTAAGAATATAAAGAAAGTGAGAAAAAATGAGAGATAGATGAGAGTAGATAGAAGAGGAAGTGATTAAGAGAGAGGGGGTGAGAGGGAAGGAGGGGAAGAGAGTGAGAGAGAAAATAAAATAGAGGGGAAGGGAGAAAGATGGGAAAAATATTTTTACCTAACCCTCTTTCTCTTATTCTATCTATTTTCTCTCTCACTCCCTGTCACTCTCTCATTCTCTCTCACTTGCTTTCTCACTCGCTTGCTCTCTTTTTCACTACTCCATATCTCTCTTCCATTCCAACCATCAAACACTCCCATTCTACGTCCCTCTTCCTCCCTCTCCTTATCCCCCTTCCTCTTTTTATTTCCTTCTCCCTCCTTTCCTCTACTCTCTTTATCTTCTTCAGATCATTATCTCTCTCCCACCCACTTTTGCTCTCTCTATCTCTTCTTCTCTCTCTCAATCCCTCTCACTCTCTCTCAATTCTCTAATACTCTCTCTCCTTCCCTCCTTCTCTTTATCATTCCATCTCTCTTTCACTCCCTCTATCTCTCTCACTCTTCCTTTTTCACTCTCTCTTTCTTTCATCTCTCTATCTTCCCTACCTCCCTCCCTCTCTCACTCCCACTGTCTCTGTCTCACTCTCCCTCTCCCTTTCACATCCATTATATCTTTATCTCACTCACCCTTCGTCCCTCTCTTTTTACCTCTTTTATCATCTCTCTCATTCTATCTTTTTTCTCTCTTACTTTCTGTCACTCGTTTTTTTCCTCTCTCCCAACCTCTCTCTTTCATGCCTTTTGTTTCACTCTCTGTCTCTTTTTCTATCTCTCCCTCATTTTAACCCTTAAATGCTCCCTCCCTACGTCCCTTTTTATCCTCCTTCCTATCTCTGTTCCTCTCTCTATTCCCCTCTCCCTCCCTTCTCTACTCTCCCTATAATCTCTCATACATTTTCTCTCTCTTTCCCTCTCAACCTCCTTCATTCTTTCTTCTTTCTTTCATCTAACTCTCTCTCTCTCTCTCTTTCTCTCCTTTTTCTTTCTCTTTCTCGCACCATTTCCATCTTTATTTCTTCTTCTTTTATCTCTCTATCTCTCTTTCTTTAATTTCATTACTCACTTGCTCTCCCTCAGCTATTCTTGCTCTCTCTCATTTCTCCGACACTACTCTCTTTCAATCTCTACCTACCTCTCTCCCTTTCTACCCTTCTCTCTCTCTGTCTTAGCTCAATCTTTCTTTCCCTCTCTCCCACTCCTACTCTCCCTACCTCTCTCCATCCCACTATTTATATCTTTACCTTTCTCACATTCTCTCCCCCCCTCAATAACTCACGCACTCTCTCCCTTACTCTCTTTCATTCTATCTGAGTGTAACTCTCTTTTCCCTTTCAACATACTTATCATAATCTCTCTATCCCTTTCTATTCTCTTATCTCTGCCTTACATCTCCACATTTCGCTCTCCTTTTTTACCCTCCCTTTATCTCTCCCCCACTCTTTACCTCTCTCATCTCTCTCTTCATCTCTCCATCTCCCTATCTCAGTCTCTTTCAACTGCTTGTTCATTTTATCTCTCTAACATTCTCCCTCCTTTTCTCTCTTGCTCTTTCTCTTACTTCTCTCTTTATTAATCATCTCTCTCTCTTACTCTCTTCCCTCTCTCACCTTACCTCCTACAATCCCACTCTCTTTGTCTCACTCTCCCTCCCTTCTTCACTTTCTTTATCTCTTTATCTCACTCTCCCTTCCTCCCTCTCTTTTTACCTCTTTCTTGCTCAATCCCTCTCTTATCATCTCTCTCGCTCTATCTTCTTTCTCTCACACTCTCTATTACTCTCTCACTCGATGTCACTCGCTTTTTCTCTCTCCCCATCTCTCTCTTTCTTGCCATCTCACCAACTCTGTATTTCTTTCTCAATCTCTACCACATTTTAACCATCAAATGATCCCTCCTTACAACCCTCCTCTCTATCTTTATTCCTCTCTCTCTTTCTCTCTCTATTTCCATCTTGCTTCCATCTCTACTCTCTCTACCATCTCTTATACATTTTCCCTTATCTTTCTATCTTCACCTCTCATATTATCTCTAAATCTCTTTTTTTCTTTCTTCTCTTTCTTCTTTAACTCTCTCTTGCTTTCTCTCTCTTTTTTTCACTTTCCTGCTTTATTACCATCTTTCTCTTCCTATATCCCACTTTATTTATCCCTCATCCTCTCCATCTCACCCTTCTCTCTCACCCACTTTCTCCTCTCTCCTTCCCTCTTTCTCTCACACCTTATTGCTATCACTCTCTCCTTCTTTCTCCTTCTCTCTCCCTCTCACTTATCCAATCTTGAGAGCTCCTTATCACTTACCCTATTGCTCACTCTCTCTCACCTGCTCTCCCTCACTCGCTCTCACAATCTTTCATCCCTTGCAACGCCTCTTTTATCCCTCTTTACCCTTCTCTCTCTCTTCTATTCCATCTCTCGTGACTTTTAGCTCTCAATCCCCCTCTCTCACTCCCTCGCACTCCCTCCCTCCCTCTCTCTTGCTCAGTCCCTTAATCCCTCAGTCTCTTTCTCCATCTCTAACCCTCCCTCTTGTTTCTTCCTCTCCATACTTATCTTATTCTCTCTCCACCCTCACTCTCTCCCCATCTCTCCCCTACATCTCTCTTATCAACCTTTATTTTTTCCCTCTCTTTATCTATCTTTCTCTTCCTTTTAACCTCTTGTATTCTCTCTCCTCTCTCCATCTCTTCATCTCCCTCTCTTTGTCTCTTTCACTTGCTTGCTCACCTATCTCTTTCACTCTCTCTTCTTTTCTCTCTTCCTGCTCTATTATCTCTATTAATAGTTTTCTCTCTCTTTATCTTTCTCTCTTCCCTCTCTCTCCCTACTTCTCTCACTCCCTCCCTCCATCTTTTTTCACCTCTATCTCATGCTCGTTCTATGTCAAATCGCTCTAATTCTCTCACACTCTCCTTCTCTCTCTCCCTCCATCACTATCTACTCTCTCTCCTTGTCTCTTTTTCTAGCTATCACTCTCTCATGCTCTCCTCTCATTCTATTCCACTTTCTCTAACTCACTTGTGCCCTCTCCTTCTGTCCCTCTTTTTCCTTCACTCACTCGCTCACTCTCCTGCCTCTCTCACTCTAGCTCTCATCTCTCTCTTTCTATTCAATCTCTTCTCTATCTTCCCCTCTCTCTCCCACTCTCTATAATCACGCCCTCCCTACTCTCTTATCTCTCTTATGTCCTATATTTTTACCTCCCTCTCTCTTTCCCTCAACTATCTCTCCTCTCACAATCTCTTCTCTCTCGCTTGCTCCCTCCCACTCTCTCTCTCACTATTGCTCTCTCACTTATACTCACTCTATCCCCATCTTTACTTCATTCTTTCTCTCTGGCCCTTTTTCATTCTTCAGTTTCCTCTCTCTTTTATCATTATCCTTGGTCTCTCCCTCTCTCATTTCTCACTTACTTTCTTTCTCTTAACCTCCTTATTTGTTTCTCTATCCCTCCCTAATTACCTCTCTAGTTTCTCTCTCAACTCTGCTCACTTTTTCTCTCTCTCATTCTCTCACTTCCTCACCTCTTCCCTTTCTATTTAGCTTGCTCTCACCCACACACTCTCTCACTTGTTTCCATTTTTCCTCACTCTCTCTCAGGTGTGCTCTCACCCACTTTTCCACTCTCCTTATATATCTCTCTTTCCTCTCCACTCACTCTTCTCTTTTATGTATCATTGTCTTTTTTCGCTCTATCTTTTTTTATATCTCTCACTCCCACTCTCTCTATCTCCTCATCTCACTCTCTCACTCTCTTACTCTCTCTATAACCCTCCCCTTCTATTCCTCTCGCTCTATCTTCCTCAGGGTCTCTCTCTCTCCCTCCTTCCCACCCTTCATCCCCATTCTCACTTATCTCCATCTCTCTCTCACTTCTCCTATTTTTATAGCTATACTTACTCTCCCTCTATCACACTCTCTAGCTTCTATGCTCACTCACTCTCTCTCTTCCACTCTATTGTTTCTCTCTCTGATCTTGCTACTCATTTTCTTTCTATTATTTATCTCTATCCCCTTTTATCCTACCCTCCCTCTAGCTTTCTCTCTCACTCACTCTCACTGACCACTATCTCTCAATTTGTATATCTCCCTCCCATCCTCCCTTCCTGACTTTATTTTTCCTCTCTCTCCACTCTCCCCATCTCTCTTCACCCCTCTTTTGATTTCTTTCTCTTTATCTTTGCACTTCCTCTCTCTTTTACTCTCTTTACCTCTTGCTCTTTCTCTATTTCATTCCATAGTCTCTCTTACTCCCTCTCTCTCTCTCTCTCTTGCTCGCTATTCTCTATCTCTTTATTACCCTATCGCTCTCCCTCTCTCTCTCTTCATCTCATTCTGTCTCTTACTTTCTATTCCTATCTCACCAACTTTCTCTGTTCCTCTTTCTTTTTCCTCTCCCCCACCTCTCTCTTGCACTCTTACCCTTTCATTCACTCTTACTTTATCTCTTGCTCTTGCTCTCTCTTCTATCTAGCTCTCACTCTCTTGCTCTTCTTTCACTCTCTCTCTCTTTGTGCATCATCCTCTCTCACACTTTCTCTCTTCCCTCCTCTCTCTACCCTCCACTCTCTACCTCCTATCTGCTCCTCTCTCTGCCTTGCTCTCTCTCCATTTATTATTCTCTCTCTTTTACACAAGATTTATCTTGCTATCTCCCTCTCTCATTCTCTCTATCTTTCTCCCTCTCTTTTTATTTTTTTCTGTCTCATTTGCTTACTCTATTTTACTCTCTCTTCTCTCTCATCTTTATCTCTCTCTTAACCAACTCTTTTTATCTCTCGTTCTTCTCTTTCACTCTATGTCATCCTCTCATTTATCTCTTCATCTCTCCCTCACACACTCTCTCTCCCTCTCCATTTCTTTCTCTCTCCTTCCTGTCATCCTCAATTTCCCTCTTCTCTCGATCTCTGTTCTCTTCACTCCCTCACAATCTCTCTCTTCATCTCTTTTAATTTCTCATCCTCTTTTAACTCACTTTCACTCCTCTATGATCTCGCTCTATCACTCTCCCACCCTCCTTTTTTCTCTTTCTTTTATATTATAACTTCTATCTCTCTCTCTCTCATTTCTACTCATCTCATACTCTATCTGCATCTTTCTTTATCTCATACTTTCTTTCATCTCTCTCCCTATCCTCTTTCTTTCTGTACTCTCCATTCCTCCCCCCTCTTTCCTCTCTCACTGTTTCTCTCTCACTATTTTTCTTGCTCTACATCCTTTGTGCTTTCCCTTAATTGCTTCACCTTTCTACCGCACTATCTCTCTCTTTATCACTCCCATTCTCACTCAAAATTTATCTCTCTACCATTGTTAGACCTCCTCTATCTCTTTTACTCTCCTTCTATCTTCCTATATCTTGCTCTCACTTTCTCTCACTCCCTCCTTTCCTCTTTTCCTTCTCTCTTACTCTATCTCTCTTCTGTCTTCATCTTTCCCCCTCGCTCTCCCTCTTGCTCTCCCTTTCCTTATAATGCTCAATATCCCTCACACCCTCTAGTTTTATCACTAATCAATCTCTCTCTCATTTCCTTCCTCACTCTTTCTCTCTCTATCACTCCCTCTCTCAGGTTCTTTCTCTCACTCTCTTTTGCAATCTCTCTCCCTTGATCTCTCTCTTACTCGGCTTCTATCTTCCTCTAACTTTTACTCCCTCTCTTATTTTCCCTCACTCATTCTCTGTTCTGCTCGCAGTCTCTAGTTCTCCTCTCACTCTTCCCTTTTTCTTATCTCTTCACATCCCTCCCACCCTCTCTCTCTCTCCCTTTGTCTCTCTCCTTCCCACTCTACCCAACTCTTTCTACCCCTCTTTCCCTACCTACCTCCCTCCCATATGTCTCTTTCTCTTTTTTTCTCTCCTTCTCTCTCCATCTCTCTTACCATCCTTCTCTCCCTCCCATATGTCTCTTTTTTTTCTCTCCCTACCTTGCCCTTATGATCTCTCTCTTCATTACTCTCACTCTTTCTCACCCTCTTATGTTGTTCTCTCTTCTCTCAATTTCATTCACCCTCACTTCATCTCTCATTATCTATATATCCTTCCTTATGTCTCTTACTCTCTCTCCCTCACTCTTCCTCACCCTCCCTCTTCCTCACCCTCCCTCTCTCATTCCCTCTTACTCTGTCTTCTCGCACTATCTTTCCTCTCTCTGTCTTACTCTTTATTTTGTTCATATCTTTCTTTATCTTACTCTCTCTAGCTCTTTTATCTCTCCGTTTCTCTCTGTCTCTCCTGCTCGCTCCTCCCTCTCAACCTAGCTCTCTTTCTCTCTCCCTTAATTATTGTCTTTCTTTTCCACTCCGCTCTCTCTATCACTCTTGATCTCCCTCCCATCTCTCTATTCTCACTCTCTCCCCTCTCCACCTCTCTATTAGTCCCTCTCCCTACTTTCTCTTTCTACCTCTCTCACCATTCTTCTCCATCTCTCCTTGCTTCTCTTCAACTCTTCTTCTCTCGTGCGTTCTCACTCACCTTCTAGCTTTACCTCCCTCTCACTCTCACTCTCTTCCCTCTTACTATTTGTTTCTTACTCTCTCTAGAATTTTCCCTCTTTCTCTCTCTCGTCTCTCCCACAGAAAGAGAGGGAGGTGGAGGGAGGATGAATCAGAATGAAATTAAAGGAAAAAATAGAGGGAGTGAGTAAGAGAGAGAGAGAGATCGAGACGAAAAAAGATAGAGAAGAGAGTGAGGAAAAATTAGAGAGAAAGATGGAGTGAGACTGAGAGTGAAATTGAAGAGATATAGAGAGAGCAAGAGAGAAATAAAAGAAGAGGAGGAAAGAGAGAGCAAGAGAGAAATAAAAGAAGAGGATGAAGGAGAGAGCAAGAGAGAGTGAGAAAGACAACAAATGTGTGAAAGATATAGTGTGAGAGGGAGGGATGGGGGATGGAGGGAAAAGTAGGGTAAGATGTGTGAGAGAAAGTGAGAAATAATTTGAGATATATGACAGAAGAGAGTGATTATGACAGAGGGGGGTATCTTGAGATAAAGAAGAGAGCATTATAGGGAGAAATAAAGATAGAACATAGAGTGAGATAGAGATGAGAGAGGGAATGGGTGAAAAGAGAGAAAAAGATTGAGAGAGTGAATATGTGAAAAGAGAGAGAGAGAGAGAGAGAGAGAGAAAGTGGGTTTGGATGATTGAAGAGGGGGAGAAACGGAGCTAGAGTGGGAGTGGGAGAGAGAGCGCAAGAAAGAAATAGAGTGTGGGAAGAAAGAGCAAGAGTGATTCAGTGAACACTAAAGAAACATAGGGACAATGATAAAATGTGTAGAGATAGAATGATTGAGAAAGAGAATAACAAAAATAGAGTAAAAAAAAGAAATTTAAAGAGATAGCAAGATTGATAAAGGGATAGAGGGATAGAAAAAGTGAGAGATGACAAAAACTGAAGGGAGAGTAAGAGATAGAGAGGGAGAGGGTGAGAGTGGGAGTGATTTGAAAGAGAGACAGATTTTAGTGAGAGAATGAATAAAAGGGAGAGAGAATGTGTGCGCGTGTGTGTGTTTGTAAGAAAAACATAAAGAGAGAAGAGTGAGCGAGGGAAGATTATGTGAGTAATTGTCAGGGAAGATAGAGTACGAGAGAGTGGGTGAGAGGGAGAATATGAGGAAAAAGAAGAGAATGAGATAGATAAATAGAGAGAGATGAAGATGGATCCGAGAAAGGTAGAACTAGAGAGGGAGCTATAGAGAGAGAAAGAGTGTTTGTGTAATGTGAGTGAGAGAGATATGAGAGAGAGAAAGAGGTAGAGAGCTAGAGAGAGTGAGACAAAAATATTGAGAGGGGGAAGAGCTAGAGGGAGAGTGATAAAGCAAGAGAGAAAGAGAGATGAAGAGAAGGAGAGAGAAGGAGAGTAATGGCGAGAGAGGTTGAAAAGGAAGGGGCGAGAGTTAGTAATAGAGAAGGGAGAGAGGGAGAGAGTGAGAATAGAGAGAAGACAGGGAGATCAGGAGTGATAGAAAGTGGGACGAGTGGAAGAGAAAGAAAAAAAAATTAAGGGGCAGAACAAGACAGCAAGGAAGAGAGGGGGAGAGTGAGAGAAAGAAAGCGAAAGGAACAAGAGATAAAAATAGGGAAGGGAGGGTGAGAGAATGGTTTAGTGAATGAGAAAGGGAGAGATAGGAAGACCAAGAGAGACAGTGAGAATAAGAAAGATATGAGCATAATAAAGAGAATGACAGAGGAGGAGAGATAGCGAGAGAAGAGAGTAAGAGGGAGTAAGAGAGGGAGTGGAAGGAAGTGAGAGGGAGAGAAAATGATGAAGTGAGAGATAGTAAGAGAAATAAAGAAGGATATGGAAGAAAGAGAAATAAAGAGAGGGAGAACAAAATTGAGAGAAGAGAAAATGACATAAGAGGGTGAGAGAGAGAAAGAATAATGATGTGAGAGATTCAAACAACAAGGAAGGGATAGAGAAAAGAGAGAGGGATAGAGTGAGAGGGAGGGAAAGGACTTAGGGAGATATGGAGAGAGAATGAAAGAAAAAAAGAGAGTGAATGAGACATAAAAAGGGAGGGAGGGAGAGCGGTAGAAAGAGTGGGGTAGATAGGGAAGGGGAGGGATAGAGGGAGAGGGACAAAGGGTGGGAGGAATGGGAAGAGAGAAGAAAAAGGGAAGAGTGAGAGGATAAACAGAGAGTGCAATGAAGAAAGAGAGTGAGTGAGAGAAAACAAGAGCGGGAGCAAAAGAAAGAGGAAGATAGAGGGTGAGCAAGAGAGAGAGAGAGAGTTAAAAAGAGATATAGCTTGCAATAGAGAGTGAGAGAGAGAACATGAGAGAGGTAGGAGCGATAAAAAAAAGGAAGAGAGAGGGAGTGACAGAGAGAGAAATATTGAGGGAGGGAGGGCGAGAGAGATTGAGTAAGAGATAAAACAAGAGGGTGTGAGAGATATTGAGCAATAGGAGAGTGAGACTAAGAGGGAGAGTGAGGGAGAAAGATGAAGAGAGATAGAGTAAGAGAGAAGGAAAGGATAGAAAGAGGGAGAGAGAAAGAGAAATCAACAAATAGGAAGATAGAGGAAGAGTAAGAGAGAGGGAGATAGAGATGTGATGAAGAGAGAGTGAGGAGGCCTAACATCAATAGTGAGATAAAGTGGGAGTGAGAATGGGGGTGACAAAGAAAGAGAGTGCAGTAGAAAGGTGGGGAGATTAAAAATGAGTGCAAAGGATGTAGAGCAAGAGAAAAATAGTAAGAGAGGGAATATTGATATTGTGAGGGAGAGAAAAAGAAGGGAAGGATGTAGAAAGAGGAGAGATTGTAGGAGAGAGAAAAAAGGAGTCTTAGGAAGAGATGGAGAGAGAGGGAGGGTGTTGGGGGAGGGAGGGAGTTAGAAATTGGGAGGAAGAAAGAGAAAGAGAGAGAAAGTGGGAGAGAGCAAAAGAGAAGTGCAAGAGAGATAAGGAGAGTAAAAGAGATGAAGCGATAGAGAGAATATAGTTTGAGAATGGTGAGAGAAAGGGAGATAGAGAGATAGAAGGCAAGTGAGTGAGAAAGAGGGAGGGAGAAAGAGGGAGGTCAAGAGAGAAACAAAGTGGGAGAAATAGTGAAAGGAGAGAGTGTGGGAGGAGAGAGGGATAAAGGGAGAGAAGGTGAGGGAGAAGGAGAGAGGGAAAAAGGGAAAGAGAGAGGAACTAGAGAAAGAAGACTTTGTGAGAGAGAGCGAAAGATAAGAGGGGAGAAAGAGATAGAAAGAACGAATGAGAAATAAGAAGTGGATGTTAGTTTGAGAGAGGATGAGAAACTAAAAGAGATGGAGAGAAAGATGGTGAGGGAGTGAAGAGAAAAAAGATCGAGAGAAGAGAAAATTTGAGAAAGAGAGGGAGGAGAGAGAAAAAGAAAGGGAGCAGAAGAAAAGATAAAAAGATTGATGAGAGGAGGGTGTAGAGAGAAAGAGAAAAGCAAAAGAGAAAAAGAGTTTGTTAAGTGAGACATAAAGATGAGAGAGAAGAGAGAGTAAAATAGAGTAAGCAAATGAGACAGACAAAAAAATGAAGAGAGAGCGAGAAAGATAGAGAGAGAACGAGATAGGGAGACAGTAAGATAGAGAGAGATGATATATGGTAGAGAGTGGAAAGTAAGAGAGGAGGGGAGAGAGGATGATAGAAGATTTCACTCACTCACTCTACATAGAGAGGGAGAGTGAAATATAAAAGAGAGGGAGGGAGTTAGAGAGATTAGGGAAATAGATGGAGAGGTAATGTGAAAATGATTTAGCCCAAGAGAGAGATATAGAGAGAAAGTTATAGAATAACAGGGAGACCATGAAATAGGGATGTTCGGAGAGGGAGAGAAAGAGGAAGATATGAGAAAGAGTAAGAGAGAGGTGGAGGGAGAGTGATAGAGAGCTGGGAAGAGTAGGAAGAGAGAGAGCATAAGTGTATTGGAGAGGGAGAAAGAATAGTGAGAGAGACTGAGTGAGCAAAGCAATAGAGATAGGAAGATAGATTGCAAAAGAAAAAAAGAGCAAGAAAGGGAATAGATAGAAAAGAGAGTTAGAGAGAGACGAAGAGATAAAGGGAGAATAGAAAAGAGAGAGAGGGAGGAAAAAGATGGAAACAAGAGTAAGAGGGAAGAGAGAATGGTGTGAGAGAGAGTAAGAGAGGGAAGTGAGAGAGTAAAAAGCTTTAGGGAGAGAGTGAGAGTGATGGAAAGATAAAGAATGGAAAGAGATAAAGAGAGTGAGAAGGAAGGAGAGAGATGGAATTAGAGCAAAAGAAAGAGAGAGGGGATGATAAGTAAGATAGGGTGAGACACAAATCAAGAAGAGAGATAGATAGATAAATGGATAATGAGTTAGAGATGAAGAGCATGCAAGAGAGAGAGAGAGAGATTGAAATAAGGGGGGATAGGGGGTAAGGAGCAAGAGAGTTAGAGGCAAGGAGGGAGGTAAGGTCGAAATGAGGGAAGAGAAGAAAAGGGAGGAGAGCAAAAAAGGGTGGAAGAGAAAGGAACACAGAAACAAAAGAGAGATAAAATAGATATAAAAAGTGTGAAAGAGAAAGGAAAAAGAAGGGAGAGATATAGTCAGAGTGAGTGAGGGTAATGTGAGTGAGAAAGTTGAGAGCTAGAAACAAAGGTAGAGACATGAGAGATTGCTCGCGAGGGATGGAGAGAGGGTGGGAAGGAAGGAGAGAGATAGAAAGAATGAAGAGACATAGAGTGAGAGAGGAGGGAGGGAGAGGGAGTGGGAGAGATGGATATAATGAGAAGAGATCAAAAAAAGAGAGAAGAGATACATAAAAGGGAGGAGATAAAACAAGAGACTTAATGAGAGAGGACAAGGTTGGAGATAAAGAGAGAGAGGCAAGTGACTGGGGGGAGAAGAGTGAGAGGGAGTGAGTGAGAGAGACAAAAGAGGAATAGAAAGATGAGAGAAAAGAGAGAATAACAAAAGAAGGAAGACATGAGAGTGAGGATGTTATTCAAGATAGAAGGAAAGAGGGAGGGAGGGAGTGAAGAAATAATGGAAGACAGAAATGAGTGAAAGGCGGTGAGAGGGAGAGAGGAAGAAAGATAAAGGAGATGAAGGGATGGAGAGAGGGAGGGAGAAAAGGTGAGTAAAGGAGAGAGAGTGTGTGAGAAAGTGAGACAGTGAAATAAGAGAGAGAGCAAAGGTGAGAGAGAGAAGAGCAAGTAAAGAGAGAGAAGGCAAAGAGAGAAGTGAGAGATAGACAGAAATGAAGAATTAGAGGAGGGAGATCTTGAGAGGGAAAGAGAGAGGGTGTGATTGCAAGAATGGGTAAGAGAGCATGTGATAGAAGAGATAGCTCAAGGAATAATATAAGGGAGAGGGAAAGAAGTCTAACTAGGACAGAGAGATTGAAGTGTGTGAGAGTGAAAAGGAATGATAAAAGGGAGATATAGAGAAAGGGTGAGAGAGATGGAATTTAAAAAATAGTAAGAGAAGAGAAAAGTATGAAAAGTAAGTGAGAGTGAGAGACAAGGAGGGAGGGAGTAAGAGAGACTAAGGGATGAAGAGAGATAGAGAAAGAGGCAATGAGAGAGAGGAATTGGAAGGATAAGGTGAGAGAGATCGAAAGAGGAATGGAGAGAGATGGGGAGGGGAGAGAGCGAGTGGCAAAATGAAGTGAGGATAGGAGCGAGGGAGGGAGATATAATAATTGAGAGATAGTAGGAAATGAGAAGGAGGGAGAGAGAAAACAAGGAGGGTGGGAGAAATAGGTATAGAGATAAATTTAGAAAAAAAGGGTGGAAAGATTAAAACAGAGAAACAATAGAGTGGGAGAGAGCGAGAAAGTGAGCGTAGGAGCTAGAGATTGTGATAGAGGGAGAGTGAAAATCGCTAGAAAGATAGGA
>NEWO01000220.1:211945-224784 GCA_003013225.1 Phalaenopsis aphrodite
ATGGAGAGAGAGAAAAGACAGGGTGCGTCAAAGAGGGATAAAGAGAGTTGGGGAGAGAGAGAGTGAGCAAGAGAGATTGAGGGAGGGAGAGAGAGAGTGTGTGTGTGAGAGGGAGAGAAAGAAATAAGGAGATGGAGAGTGTGTGTGTGTGTGTGTGTGAGTGAGGGAGAAAGAGGTGAAGAGTGGCTTAAAACGTAAAGAGATTGGTAGAGAGTGCGAGAGAGAGGGGTGGGAGAGATGACAGAAAGTGAGAGAGAGTGAGGAAGAGTGAGAGAGAGAGAGAGAGCAAGAAATGCAGTAAAAGTAAATGAGAAAGAGAGAAAGGATATAAAATAGGGAGAGAGTTTAGAAGAAATGGAGAGAGATATAGTAATAAGGTGAGAGAGAAAGAGCTAGAAAGAGGGCGATAAGAGGCTGAGAGTGAAAGGTTGTGTGTGATGAATAAGCCAAGTGGGGGAGGGAGGTAGGGAGAGATAAAGAGATGAGACTGCGAGTGAGAGATAGAGGGAGAGTGAGAGAGAGATAAATGGAGGGAAAGAGAGAATGAGAAAGAGAGGGAGAGAAAGAGGAAAATTATAAGAGAGAGAAGAGAGAGCTGAAGAGGTAGAGAGAAAGACTGGGAGGGAGAGACAAATAAAGGTTTGAGAGAAGAAAGTGAGAGAAAAAAGAGGGAAATAAAAAGAAGAAGGGAGATCAAGAGGGACGTGGGGTGGGAGTTTTTGAGGGTTAGAATTGGGGAGAGAAATAGAGAGATAGAGAGTGAGAGAGAAGGAATATAGAGTGAGAGGGATAATAAGAGAGAGATAGAGAGAGAAAGAGAGTGTTACAGTGGGATAGGGAGAGAGAGATGGTGAGAGCAAGTAAAGGGGAGCAAACAAATAGATTCAAAGAATGAGAAGATAGAGAGAAAGAGGGGTGGGAGGGAAAGAGAGAGTGACTACAAAAGATAACTGGAAAGATACCCAAGAGTGATGGGGAGAAGAGAGAGACCAAGAGAGAGAGTAAGAAAGAGGGAGAGATGGGAAAATAAAAAGAAACATTGACAAACAGAGAGACATATAGAGCAAGAGAGAATAGAGATAAGAGAGATAGGGAGAGAGAGAGGCATAAAGAGCTAAAAAAAGTGAAGGAGGGGAAGGGGGATGAAGACTGGAAGGGAGAGAGGAAAGGATGAAGATAGAGTGATGAAACAAGGGTGGGAGAGGGAGAGAAAAAACTAAAGTGACGAAATTAGAAAGAAAAAGTAAAGGAGGGCAGGAGAGAGAGAAATAGAGTGAGAGATGGAAGAGGAAAGATATTGAGACGGAAAGAAAGTCAGTGAGGTAAGAGAGAAAAAGAAAATGGGAGAGATAGAGAGTGATTGTGTGGAAGAGAGAGTTAGTGAGTAGTAGAAAGAGAGAGATAGAGAGATAATGGAGACAGAGTTGGAGAGGGAGAGGGATGGAGTGAAAGATAGAGAGAGTAGAAAGTGCAAAAGATGGACTGCGAGAGAGGAATGGGGAAAGTGGTAGACAGAGAGGGATGGAGTTAAAGAGAGAGAGAGTTTAAATGATGGAGAATGTGAGAGAGATAAAGTCAGAGGGGGCGTAAAAAAGAGAAGGCAGATAGAGTGACAGAGATTAAGAGAGCGAGAGAGAGGGTGAGGGAGTGAAAAATAAAGAGGAGTAAGAGAAGATTGAGAGTAAGAGATTGATATAAATAGTGAGTGCGAGAGAAAAGAGGGCAAAAGAGAGAGTGAGAGAGAGATAAAATAAACTAAAAGAAAGGGGGAGAGAAAACATGAAGCGTGAGAGTAAGAGCTTAGAGAAATTAAGGGAGTGAGAGAAGAGAGAGAAGCAAGAGAAGATTCAGAGAATAAAGAGAGTAAAAAAAGATAATGTGAGAGAAGGGAGAGAGAAGAAGGGGAAGGGAGAGAGGGAGGGATGAAGATAGAGAGCTAGGAGTGGGACAAAAGAGAGAAAAGGAGAACAAAAAGAGAGAGAAAGAGAAAATGATACAAAAGAGATAAAAAAAGTGAAAGAAGATATGGAGTAGAAAATAGGGTGACTAAAAAGAAGAGAGTAAAAGAAAGGGAGAAAAAAATTGGAGAGAGGGCAAGTGTGAGATTGAGGAAAAGTGAGAGGAAGTGAGAGGAAGTGAGAGGGAGAAAGAGGAAGGAGCGAGACAATAAAGTGAGTATAGAAAAAGAGAGATCTCACCAGAGTGAGAAATGAATATAGAGATATGGAGGGAGAAAGGAAAGATATAGAGAGAAAGAGAGCAAAAGAGTGAGGAAGCGAGAGTCAAAGAGGGTGAGATGGGATAGTGGGAGAGAGAGTGTAAGTGCGAGAGAGAGAGAGAGAGAGAAAGAAAGGGATTGAGAGCAAGATAAGCCAAGAGAGCGAGAGACAGAGAAATGGATTGAGAGCAATATAAGGCAAGAGAGAATGAGATAAAAGAGTAAGAGATAAATGTGTGAGGAGAGGGGGACAAAAGAGGGAGCTAGATAGAGAGAAGGGGGAGACGGAGAGAGTGGGAGACAGGAATGGGAGAGATAGTGGAAAGGAGAGAGAAAGAAGAGAGAGAGACAAGTGAGGAAGCAATAGAGAGAGAGAAAAGGAAGGAGGGAGAGTGAGAGAGATGTAGGGAGGGAGAGAGACAGAGAGAGAAAGAGAGAAAAGAGGAAGCATTAGAATAGAGAGAGAGCGTGCATGAGTATGAATGAAATAGAGAGAGATGAAGGGAGGGAGAGGCATAGAACATGAGAGAGAGAATACGACAAAGAGAATAATAGAGAGGGAGAGAGTCATAATGAGAGAGATAGACCAAGGGAGAAAGAGCAAGCAGGAGAGATTAGAAAAGGAGGGAGAGAAATAGAGGGAGAGATGAGAAAGATCAAGAGAAAGTAAGATAGAGAGAAATATGTAGAGATTTATTAACAAAGAGAAAAAGTGAGTGAATAGAGATTAATGTAGATTGAGAGGGGGGGTGAGAGGAAAAGGTGAGTGTGGCAGAAAAGAGAAAAGGAAGGAGAATCTATGAGTAGATTGAAAGAGAGAAATATGGAGAGGCAACAAAAGGGAGGGAGTGAGAGAGAGAGAAAGTGAAAGAGAGAGTAATAAGGAGCGAGAGTGAGAAAGATAGGGAGAGCAGGATAGAGCTAGAGATTAAAAGGAGTGAAAATGAAGATTGAGCTAGAAAAGGAAGCAGAAATTGTGAGAGAGATGAGACAAAGGAGGGAGAGAGCTAGAGAGAGTGAGAAAGAAATAGTGAGAGAGATAAGAGAGAGGGAGTGGGAGTGGGAGGGAGGTAGAGCTAGTGAGACAGTGAGAAAGTAAGAGAGAAAGAGAGATGAAGTGAAGGAGGGAGAGAAGAAGAGGAACGGTAAGAGAGGTAGAAAGAGAAGGGAGGGAGAGCGAGTAATATAGAGGGGGAGAGGGGGAGACAGTGGGAATAGAAAAAAGAGATGGAGATCAAGAGTGATAGAGAGTGGGAGGAGTGGTAGAGAAAAACATAACCATTAAGGGGAGAGAAAGAGAGAAAGGAAGAGAGGGAGGAGCGAGCGAGGGAAAGAGAGCGAGAGCATCCAGAGATAACGATAGGGAAGAGAGGGTCAGAGAATGGTATAGTGAATGAGAAGACCGAGAGAGAGAGTGAGAATAAGAAAGATATGAGCAAAATAAAGAGATTGACAGAGAGAAGAGAGAGTAAGAGGGAGTGAGAGAGGGAGGAGAAGGAAGAGTGAGGGGAGAAAATGATGATGGGAGAGATAGTAAAAGAATTAAAAAAATGATATAGAGAGAAACAAAGATGAAAAGAGGGAGGTAGGAAACGAGCAATAGTGAGGGAGGAAGGCAGTGATCGAGTGAGAGAGAGAAGGCATGAAACCGGACAAGAGAGAGAATAGAGATAGAGAAGAGAGAGAATAGGGATGGAGAAAATTAGTGAAATTGGAACATAGAGGAATAAATAATAAGAGAAACAGAGCAAAAATAGGATTGGGAGGGAGAGAGATAAAGAGATATTGAAAGAGAGAATGAGCGAGAGAGAGAGAGAGAGAGAAAAAAAAAGTAGAGAAAGTTGTAGAAATAGTGGAGAGAAGGTGAGAACAAGGTTGAGGGAGCGTGAAAGAGAGAGAGGGAGAAGGAGAGAGAGAGATCGAGAGAGATAGAGGGTAGAATGGGAGTAAAGACAGTGGGAGGGAAGGGGAGAGAGAAATATGAAAAATATAGAGGGAAGTAAAAGAAAAATTTTGGATGAGGATAAGAGACCGAGAGAGGACCACAAAGTAGAGATCTTAAGAGAGAGAGGAAGGGAGGGAACAAATGAGGGAGGGAGAGAATAGGGAGTAGATGGAAAGAGTCAGAAGAGAGAGAGAGAGAGAGAGTGAGAGGAAGATAGAATGTAAGGTTGAGCAAGAGAAGAATAGAAAAAATGGCTCGATAAAAATTTAAAAAATTTGTAAAAGTTAATATGGGAGAGATATCCAACTAAAGGGAGTGAGAGTAGATGAGTGGCAAAGCAAGTGTGTGTGAGAGAGAGAGCGAGAGCGAGGAAGTGAGATAGATAGTGAATGAGTGAGAGAGAGTGCAAGGGGAAAGGATAACACTTGCAACCAAGAAATATAAACAAAGAAGAAAGGAAGTGAGAAAGATATAGAATGAGTGAGAGACAGTGCAGGGGAAAGGATAACGCTTGCTACCAAGAGATGTAAATAGAGAAAGAGAGAGTGAGAGAGAGGGAGAGAGAGAGAGCTTTAGAGATAGTGAGAGAGAGCGAGAGAGGAAAGAAGAGATAGTAGGAAAAGAGAAAGGGAGACATAGGGAGATAGGGAGAGGGATAGAACAAAAAAGAGAGGTTTGAGAGAGAAAAAGAGAGATAAAGTAACTAAGAAAAAAAGATTAAGAGAATGAGGGATATAGGGGAGGGAGAGTTACATTGAACAATAGAGGGAGAGGGAGGGAGAGTTAAAGTGAGGAAGAGAGGGGCAGATGCAGAAAAATGGGTAAAAATCGGAGATAGGGACGAGAGATAGAGAAAGAGGGAGTTGGTGGGCGTGGGGAGAGAGAGATCGAGCAAGAAGTAAAATTGATAAAGAGCAAGTGACAAAGAATGAGAGAGACGAGCAAGAGAGATAATAAAAGACAGGGCGAGAGGGAGGGTGAGAGAGCAAGATATGCAGAGAGGGAGCGATAAATTGAGCGGGAGAGTAATAGAGCTAGATGGAGGGAGAAAGATAGAGAGAGGGAATTAAAATGAGCTAGAGAAAGAGAGGAAGAGAGAGCATGAAAGATATATAGAAAGAGATAGGTAGAGTAAGAAAGAGGGAGAAAGGAATGGAGAGAGATAGAGAGTGCAAGAGATAGAGAGGTAAAAGAGATGGTGAGAGAGACTCAAAAGAAAGTGGAAGAGTTAGTGAGAGAAAAAGAGAAGGGCAAATGAGAGAGAGTGAGATTGTGATGGAAGACATGATTGAGATAGAGAGAAAAAAATAGCTAGATGTGATGAGATAGAGAGAGGAGCAAGAGTGAGAGAAATGTGGAGGGAGTGAAAGAGAAAGAGGGAAGAGAAACATATAATGATAGAGACAGGTAGGTGGAGAGGGAGGGAGAGTAAGAGAAGAAGGGCAAGGGGAAAGAGAGAGGCAAAAAAGACAAGAATGCGACTTAGAGAGTTGGAGAGAGTGAGGGAGGGCGAGAAAAAGGGAGAGAGATATAAATAAAGGAAAGAAGCGGAGAGAGGGAGAGTGATGTAGAGGTATGGAATTGAAGAGGATGAGAGAGAGGCAGAGAGTGTAAAATTGAGAGGGTGAGTGGGATTATGGAGAGTGGGATTGAGAGATTGAGAAAGAGAGTGAGACTTTTTGAGTGAGGAAAAGGAGCAAAGAAGAGAGACAAAGAGAGAGTGTAAGCAAAAATGAGAGAGAAGAATAAGCAAGAGAAGGGAGAGGGAAAGAGAGGAAGGGACGGTGTGAGAGATAGAGAGAGGAGGGAGAGAAAAATATAAAAGGCAGAGAAGATGGTGAGCCAACTAAGGATATAGTGAGAGAAAGTGAAAGGTCAAGAGACAAGAGAGATAAAGAATTGTCGTAGATTGAATGAGAGTGATAGAGAGAGAGTGAGAAAGTGATAAGAGAGAGAAGGAAATTGAGGAGAGAGGGATGGATGGGAGAGAAAGTTAGAGAATAAGAGAGGGAGGGTGAGATAGATAGAGAAAGTGATAGAGGGAGATAGGAGAGAAAGAGAAAGAAAGAGATAGAGTGAATGAGGCTTGCAGAGATGGTGAAAGAGAAAGGGAAGATGGGAGGGAGGATGAGAGCGAGTACAAAAAAGAGAGAGATCAAGAGAGAGGGGGGAGGAGATTTAGTGAATGAGAAGAGAGAGAGTTTGAGAGAAACAGTGATATCATAGAGAGAGCAGAAGAGAGCGAGGGAGAGATAGAGATGAAGAGAAAGTGAGGGGGAGAGGGAAGTGGCGGAATAAGAATGTGAGTGAGAGCAAAAGAAAGAAGGAGAGAGTGGGGGGGAGAGCGAGCAAGAAAGAAGGAGGGAGCAGAGAGATGTAAGGGACAAAGGGGAGGAAGGCAAGAGGACATATACAAAATGAGAGAGAGAGGGAGGGACAAAGAGAGAATGAGATATAGAGAAAGAAGGAGGGAGATCGTGTGCAAGAAAGAGGGGGAGCACAAAATAGTGTTAGAAAAAGGATGGATCTAATCAGAGAATTAAAAAAAGAGAGAGAGAGATGAAAAGAGATGGGTGATGAGAGAGAGCGAGAAAGAGAAGGAGAGTTAAAGAGGACAGAATGGAAGGAGAGATATCGATGAAGTGAAGGAGAGATGGAAGGCATGAGTGAGGGAAAAGGAGAAAGATGGAGAAAAAGAGAGAGAGAGAGATAATGGAGAAGAGAGAGAGCAAGAGAAGAGAGAGAAAGGTAGAAATGGGGAGAGCAGAGAGATGCTGAGATAGAAGAAGAGAGAGAGACAAAGGAATAGAGAGCAAGAAATTGATGGGAGAGCTAGAGAAATGAGAGAAGATAGAGACAAACGAGAGTCTGTAACAGTGGGAGAGAGAGAAGAAAAATAAAAGACAAAGCAACAAAGGTGAGAGAGAGAGAGGGGTGAAAGAGGGATAGAATTATAATGAGATTGAGTGAGAGAGAGAAGAGATGAAGAGATAAAGAGAGGAAGAGAGAAAAGAAGGGAGGGAGAGAAGAAGAGAGAGAGAAAAGAGGTTAGAAGTGGTAGAGGGAGGAAGAGAGAGTGGATAGGAGAGGGAGAGAGTAAGAAAGTGTGTGTTTAGGAGCGACAGTGTAATAGAGTAGGAAGGAGAGTGAGAGAGAAAAAAAAGAGAGAAGAGACAAAGGGAGGAGATAGAAGAGAGAGAGAGGAATTAAGGGAGGGCAAGAATGATAAACTCAGAGAGAGGAGAGAGAGAGAAGCTGGAGAGAGGGAAGGAGAGATAAAGAAGGAAAAATAGGTGAAGAGAGAGGAGGTTGTGTGAGGAAGAGGGAGAGAGTAAGAGAGAGTGAAAAGAAAAGAGGGAAGATAGGAGTAGGGATAATGGGGGAGGTGGGCAAGAGTTAGATAGAGAGTGGGGGAGAGAGAAAGAAAAGAGGAAGCATGAGAATAAAGAAGGAGCATGCATGAGAGAATGAAATACATAAGAAGTTGAAGGGAGGGAGAGGTGTAGAGCTTGAGAGAGAGAATATGACGGAGAGAATTGTAGAGAGGGAGAGAGTCAGAGTGAGAGAGATAGACCAAGAGAGAAAGAGAGAGTGAGAGAGAGTAGAAGAGAGGGAGGGATAGAAGAGGAGAGAGAGATGAGTGAAAGAAAAGAGGAAGCATGAAAATAGAGAGGCATGCATGAGTAAGAATGAAATAGAAAAAGAGATGAAGGTAGGGAGAGGTATAGAGCGTGAGAGAGAGAATATGATAGAGAGAACATTAGAGAGGGAGAGTCAAAGTGAGTGGGACGAGCCAAGAGAGAAAGAGAGGACAAAAAAGAGTGGAGGAAAAGGATAGAAGAGGAGAGAGAAATGAGAAAGATCAAGAGAAAGTTAAATATATAGAGAGAGAAAGTAAAGGATAATGTTAGAGAGAAGTGATGGAGGAAATGAAAGAGAAAGCGAGTGAGAGAAGGAAAGAGAGAACAAAAATAAGAAGAAGAAAAAAAGAGAAAGAGAGGAGGGAGGGTGGGAGAGGGAGAGAGAGAGTTAAAGAGAGAGCTAGTGAGGGAGGAAGAGAGAGACGAAAGACATGGGAGAGGCAGGGTGAGATAGCGGGAGGAGGGAGGGGAGAGTGGGAGAGAGAGAAAGGGAGAAGAGAGGAAGAATGAATCAAGTTATAGGGAGGGAGAGACAAAATGAGATAAAGGATAGAAGAGTGAGATAGAGGGAGAGAAATAGGAAGTGAGAAAAAAAGTGAGAGAGTGAGAGAATTATAATGACAAAGGAAGGTAGGGAAGGAGGGAGGGTGGGTGAGAGAGAGCGGGAGAGAGGAGAGAGAGTAAGATAGGGAAAGAGAGGGAGTTATAGAGAGTAAGAAAAGTGTGAGTGAGAGAAGAGAGAGATCAAGAGAAATACAGAGAAAGTGAAAGTGAGAGAGAAGTTGAGAAAGCAAATAAGTAGAAAAGGAAAGAGAGACTGGGAGAGAGAAAGATGAGAGAGTAAGTGACTCAGCAGAAGAGAGAGTGAGAAAGTGGAAGATAAAAGGGTGAAGGTGATATAAAGATAACGAGGGGTATAAAAAGAGAGAGAGGTTGAGGTAGAGTAGAGAGAAAGAGTCCATAAGAGAGGGAGAGATTGGGGGATAGTGGCAGAGAGAGAGAGAGCAACAGAAAGAGGGAAAGAAAAAGAGTGTGGGAGAGAGGGAGTGAGCGATAAAGAGAGGGAGCAAGTGAGAGAGAGGGAGAGAGATCGTAAGAGGGTGAGAGAGAGGGAATTAGGGACAAAAGAAAGTGAGATAATAATGAAAGTGAAAGAAAGGGAGAGCATGGGATTGAAAGAAAGAGAGAGAAAGAGAGGAAAAAAGAGCAAGGAGATAAAAATTAATTGAGCTAGGTAGAGAGAAAGAAAGGAGAGAGCGGAAGGGATAGAAAGAGATTGGTTGAAAAGGAGAGAATAAAAGAGATAGATATAGTTAAAGAAAAAAGAAATGAGAGAGGAAGAGAGATTGGGTGAGAGAAGAATAGTGAGGGTGAAAAAACGAGATAGAGAGGGATGGAGGGAAGGAGGGAAGGAGGGAGGGAGGGAGAGAGAAAATAAGAGAGAGAAAATATAAAGAAGAGATTGAGAGAGGAGATAGAGCAGAGAGAAGGGTAGTGATGAAGGAAGGGAAGGATAGTCAGAGAAAGAGGAGAAATATAAGAGTGAGATGAATGGAAGGGAGATTAAGAGGTAGATAGAGGGGGAAGAACAAGTGTGTCAGAATAAGAAAGAGAGAAAAAAGGAAGGAGGAAAGAGATATATATAAAAAGGGTAGAGGAGGCCAAGAGAGAGAGAGAGTTAGAGGGTGGCAAAAAGAAAATAGTATAAAGGAAGAGAGAGGGAGCATAAGAGAGAGAGAGAGAGATAGCAATAAAGAGAAAGTGTGGGAAAGAGAAAAAGGGAACAAGAGAATAGAGAGAGTGAAAGAAGAGGAGAGCAAGAAGAAAAATTGAGAAAACTGAGGAGGGATAGATGCAGGGAAGATCAAGGAGGGAAAACGAGAGAAGGAGAGAGGAGGGAAAGTAAGAATGGAGGCAGAGATATATAGCAAGAGAGAGTGAGAAGATAAAGTGAGATAAGAAGAGTAACAGAGGAGAGATAGAAATAGCAAAGGGACAGAGAATGGAAAAGAGAACGAGCAAGTGAGAGAGCTTGAAAGAGAAGAGAGAGAAAAGAGAGTAAAACAAAGAAAAAGAGAGGGAGGGAGGGGACAGGGATATAGATAGAGCTAGATAGGATGGGAAAGAGAGAGAGAAGAGATAGGGTGAAATTAGCAGAGCGAGAGAGATAAGAGAGAAACTGAGTAATAGGGAAGAGAGAGAGAATCAGAGATAATTTGGGAGAGAGCTGGAGAGTTTGAGACCGACAAAAAGATTAAATGAGAGGAAGTATGGGAAATAAACAATGAGAGACAAAGAGGAGTAAGATAAAGAGATAGAGGGAAGAAGACTGAGAGTGAGAAATAAAGAGAGAGGGAGTGAGAAAGAGTAAGATAAGAAAAGTAAGCTAATTGAGACACGGAGAGAGGCAAGGAGGAAGAGATGCTAGGAGGAGGGAAGAAGGAACAAGAGAGAGTGAATGAGAGATGGAGCTAGGGAGAGAAAATATTTGGTAGGTAGATAAAGAGTGAGAGAGAGCATAAGAGAGAAAAGAAATAGATTGAGAGAGGAAGGGAGGGAAGGAGAGTGGAAGAGAGAGATATAAAGATAAGATTTAGCAAGAAGAGAGAGAGAGAAGAGATACAAATAGGAGTCATGAGAGAAGAGAGACAATTGAGTGAGTTAAGGATAGAGGCAGGGAGGGTGGATAGATAAGAGAGCTAAGAGTAGGAGAACAGAGGGAGAGGAAGATAAGGAGTGTGTGAGACTAGAGAGAGGGAGCATAGATAGAAGAGAAAGAGAAAGAGCGAGATAGAAGGAAGAGAGTGATGGAGTGAAGAAGTGATGGAAGGCATGAGTGAGGGAAAGGAAGAGGGAGGGAGAGAAAAAGAGCGAGAATTAGAAAGAGAAGAATAGGGAGTGAGAAAGTCAGAGAGAGTGGTAGAAGAAAGAGTGAGATTGAGAGAGAAGAGAGAACAAGAAAAGAAAGAAGTGAGAGAAATGGAGAAAAGGAATAGGAACAAAGATGTTAGGAGAGAAACAAAGAGGTGGAGAATATGATAAGAGATAGTTAGTAAGAGAGAGAATGAGAGAGAGAGAGAAAAGGAGTGAATGCATGAAATATAGGAAAAAGATAATGAAATTAGAGTTGAGTGAGAGAC
This sequence comes from Phalaenopsis aphrodite, assembly GCA_003013225.1. Lineage (NCBI taxonomy): Eukaryota > Viridiplantae > Streptophyta > Magnoliopsida > Asparagales > Orchidaceae > Phalaenopsis > Phalaenopsis aphrodite. The sequence continues at coordinate 222,890 of NEWO01000220.1, forward strand.
TGAAGATAATGAGATAGAGAGAGAAAGTGGGAGGGAGGTAGTAGGAGAGAGAGTGGATGGGAGAAATAAAAGCATGAGAAATGGGATGAGAGATAGATCGGGAGAGATAGATGTAGAAAAATTGGGGATAGAGTAAGATCAATGTAGAGGTATGGATTAAGATGTAGGGAGGGAGAGAGCGAGGTATGAAAAGTGGTAGAGAGAACAAAAGAAAGAGGGAGAGTGGGAGAGTGAGTGTGGATTGAGCAAGAGTGAGGGAGTGAGAGTGCAAGATAGGGGCATTGCAGAGGGAGAAATAGAATTGAGATAGAAAGGTCATAGAGTTTTGAATAATGAAGAAAAGAGAGCAAGAAAAAGAGAATAGTGAGAGAAGGAAAGAGGTAAAAAGTTATTGAGTCGAGGTGGAGATAGGTAAAGAAAGGTAAGAAATAAAATAGCGAGAGGCAGTGATAAGAAGAGAATAGGAAGAGAGGGAGGTAGGATGGAAGGGACAGATAGAAACGAAAAGCATGAGGATGATAAAGCTAGAGAGAGATAGAGAGAAAGAAAGACATGAAGTTAAATAAAGTAGATATATGGAGTGAGAGGGAAAAAACATGAAGGGAGGGAGGAAGGGAGAGTGTGGGTGAGAGAGGACAGAGATGAGAGAAAGAAGTGTGAGATAGAGATAAAGAGAGGGTTGGATAAAGAGAGCGAGATAGAGTAGATGAAAGAGAGAAAGAAAAGAGGGAGAAAGAGAATAATGAGAGTGAGATAAAAGAGAGAGTAAGCTTGAATGAGAAAGAGAGAAAGAGAGAAATGAAAGAGAAGAGGCGTAGAGACCGAGAGAGAGGGGTAGAGGGAGTGAGGGGGAGTGATTAGAGAAATAGATTGAGAGGGAGAGTGAGAGTTACTTAGCGAGAGAGAGAGAGAAATAGATCGGAGAGAAAGAGAAAGGGGGAGAGAGAGGAGAGATAGTAAGAGAGAGGAGGGAGAGTGATAGAGAGATCGGGATAACAGGAAGAGAGTGAGAATTAGTGTACATGAGAGAGAGAAAGATAAAGCAAGAGAGAGTGAGGGCACAAAGCAATAGATATGGTAAGAAATATTGCGAAATAAATAAAGGGCAAGAAAGAAAATAGATAAAAAAGAGAGTAAGAGAGAGACAGGGAGAAAGAGGGAGGATGGGCAAGGGAGTGAGAGGGAAAGAGGATGAAAACAAAAGTAAGAGATAGGGAAGAGAGAAAGAACTGAAAGAGAGAAAGAGAGGGAAGTGAACAAATAAAAGCATTAGGGAGAGAATGAGACAGAATGGAAGAGAGAAGGAAAGAGAAAGGATGGAGAAAGATAGAGAGACAGGGAGAACAAAAAAGGGATGCAAGTAGAGTAAGAGAAAGAAAGAGGGGATGAAGAGTAAGGGAGGGCGAGAGACAAACAGAGAATGAAAAAGAGAGAGTAAGAGAAGAGAGAGAGAGAGAGAGAGAGATAGATAAATAATAAATGAGATAGAGATGAAGAGCATTCAAGAGAGAGAGATTGAAAAAGAAGGGAGAGGGGGTAAGGAGCTAGAGAGTTAGAGGCAGGTTGGGAGGTATAGATGGAGGGAGGTAAGAGAGGGCGAGGAAGGGACAACAAAAGAGGGTGGAAGAGAAAGGGACATAGAAACAGAGGATAGATAAAAGAGATATATCAAGTGTGAAAGAGATAGGCAATAGAAGGGAAAGAGATCGAGTGAGTGAGGGAGCGTGGAGATAGTTAGGGTAAGGTGAGTGAGAAAGGAGGAGAGCAAGAAATGAAGGGAGGGATATGAGAGGGTGCTTGCGAGGGATGGAGGGATGGCTAGAAGGAAGGAGAGAGATAGAAAGAATGAAGAGGCATAGAGTGAAAAAGGAGGGAGGGAGAGGGAGTGGGAGGGA
>NEWO01000220.1:224803-238494 GCA_003013225.1 Phalaenopsis aphrodite
AGGAAGGAGAAAGATAGAAAGAATGAGAGAAAAGAAAGGGAGAGGGAGAGAGAAAGGAGGGAGGGAGAGGGAGAGGGAGTGGGAGGGAAGGATGAACAAAGAGCAAGAAGATAAAGAAGAGTTACTTGAAAGAGAGAAGATAAAAAAAGAAAGACTTAATGAGAGGGGATGTGGTTGGAGATAAAGAGAGAGGTGAGTGAGAGAGGAGAGAGGAGCAAGGGGGAGAGAGTGAGAGGGACTAGAGGGAAATAAAAATGAGAGAAAAGAGAGGAAAAGTAAGGAAGACATGAGAGTGTGGAGGTTGTTTAGGATGGAAGGAAGGAGGGAGGGAGTGAAGTAATATTGGAAGACATAAATAAGTTAAAGTTAGTGAGAGGGAGAGAGGTAGAGAGAGAAAGAAGATGAAGGGAGAGAGGAAGGGAGCGAGGGATGGAGAGAGAGAGGGAGGGAGAAAAGGTGAGTAAGAAAGAGAGAGAGAGAGAGTGAGAAAGTGAGAGAGACTTAGTGAAGCAAAAAGAGTGAAAGCGTAAAGGTGAGAGAGAGAAGAGAGAGAAACCAAAGAGAAAGAAGGCAAAGAAAGAAGTGAGAGACATATAGAAATGAAGAATGAGATGAGAGAGATCATGAGAGAAAAAGAGGGAGAGGAAGAAGAGAGAGAGGGATTGATAGTTAGAATGGGTGAAAGAGGATGACATAGATGAGAAAGCTAGAGGAATAATATGAGGGAGAGGGACAGAAGACTACAAAGGATAGAGAGATAGTAGAGTGCGAAAGAGACAAGGAATGAAAAAAGAGGGATAGAGAGAAAAGGGGAGAGAGATGGGCTATTAAAGAGAGCAAGAGAAGGCGAGAGAAGAATGAAGAGTAAGTGAGAGTGAGAGATAAAGAGAGTTGGAGTAAGAGAGACTATAGGAAGAAAAAGAGATAGAGCAATAGAGAATGAGAGAGAGGAAGTGTAAGGATAAAGAGAGAAACATCGAAAGAGGAATAGAGAGAGATGGGGAGGGAAGAGAGAGAGGGATTGATAACAAAGATTTTAGGAGAAAAACAAAGAGGTGGATAATATGAGAAGAGATAATGAGTAGAGATAGAGATAGAGATAGGGAAGGATAACATGAGATATAAAAGAAAGATAAAGAAATTAGAGATGAGTGAGCGTCTGAAGAGAGTGAGATAGAGAGAGAAATAGTGACAGAGAGCAAGAGGGAGGGTGGTAATAGAGAGAGAATGGATGGGAGAGATAAAAGCGAGAAGATGATAGAGAGATGGAGAAAGATAGATATAGAAAAATGTGGGATGGAGTGAGATCTAGGTAGAGGTATGGACTAGGAGGAAAGGAGGGAGAGAGAGGGATGAAGAATTGTAGAGAGAATAAAAGAAAGAGGGAGAGTAGAAGAGTGACGGTGGATTGAGTGAGAGTGAGGGAGCGAGATTGCAAGATAGGGGCGTTGTGGGGGAGAAAGAGAATAAAGATAGAAAGAGTCATAGAGACTAAGGGGCAAGGAATAAAAGAGTGCAAGAAAAATAGAAATATTGAGATAAAAAGAGAAGGATAAGAGGGGGAGAGCGATAAAACTTTATTGAGGCAAGGGAGAGATGGGTAGAGAAAGGTAAGTAAATCAAAGAGCGAGAGGCGGTGATAAGAAGAGAATAGGAAGAGAGGCAGGTAGGATGGAAGGGACAGATTGAGAAGAAAAGCATTGGTTGATAAATCTAGAGAGAGAAAGAGAGAAAGAAAGACATGAAGTTAAAAAGAGAAGATAGAAAGAGTGAGAGAGAAAAAGATGAAGGGAGGGAGTAAGGGAGGGAGAGTGGCTGAGAGGGTGGGATAAAGATAGGAAGATAGAATAAGTGAGAGAGAGAGAAAGAAAAGAGAGAGCAAAAGAGTAGAGAGAGTGTCGTAATAGAGAGAGTAAGCCAGAACGAGAAAAAGATAGAGAGAAATGAAAGAGGAGAGATGTAGAGAGTGAGAGAGTGGGGAAGAAGGTGTGAGGGAGAGAGATTAGAGAAATAAATGGAGAGGGAGAGTGAGATTGATTTAGCACAAGAGAGAGAGATATAAAGAGGGAGAAAAATAGGGAGAGACGAGATATGGTAAAAAAGAGGGGGAGGGAGAGTGACAGAGACCTAGGAAAAGCAGGAAGAGAGGGAGAACGAGTGTACTTGAGATGGAGGAAGATAAAGAGAGGGAGACTGAGGGAGCAAAGCAATAAATATGGGAAGATAGATTGCATACAAAACAGAGGGAAAGAATGGGTATAAATAGAAAAGAGAGTATGAGAGAGACAAAGTGAGAGGGAGGATGGGCAAGGGAGAGAGAGAGGAAACAAGAGTAAGAGAGAGGGAAGAGAGATTAAGACATGGAAGTGAGAGAATAAAAAGCATTAGAGAGAGGATGAGAGAGAGAGGAGAGAGAGAGAGAGAGAAAGATAAATTATGGAAAAAGGTAGAGAGAGGGAGGGATAAGGTCAGAGAGAGATGGAAGTAGAGCAAAAGAAAGATAGACGAGATGAAGAATAAGGGAAGGTGAGAGACAAATAGAGAAGAAGAAAGAGAGAATAATAGAAGAGAGATAGATAAATAAAGAATGAGATAAAGATGAAGAGCATTCGGGAGAGAAAGATCGAAAGAGGGGGGAGAGAGAGGGTGAAGTGCAAGAGAATTAAGGGCAGGTAGGTAACTAGGGTGGGAGGGAGGGAAAGAGGGAGAAGGAGAAAGAGTAGAAGAGGACAAAAGAGAAAAGAGAGAATAAGGATGGAAGTCATGAGAGTGAGGAGGTTGTTTAAGATGGAAGGAAAGAGGGAGGGAGTGAAGGAATAATGGAAAACTTAAATGAGTGAAATGCAATGAGAGATAGAGAGGAATAGAGAGAAAGGAGATGAAGGGAGAGAGGAAGGGGGGGATGGAGTGAGAAAGAGAGGGAGGAAGAACAGGTGAGTAAGAAAGCGAGAGTGTGGGAATGTAAGAGAGATTTAGTGAAACAAAGAGAGAGAGATCAAAGGTGAGAGATAGAGAAGAAAGAAATTAAAGAAAATGAAGGCAAAGTGATAAGTGAGAGACAGATAGAAAGGAAGAAGGAGATGAGAGAGATTATGAGAGAGAAAGAGGGAGAGTGAGAAGAGAGAGGGAGTGATAGGAAGAATGAGTAAGAGAGCATGACATAAAAGAGTGAGCTAGAGGAATAATATAAGGGAGAGGGATAGAAGAATAAGCAAGACAGAGAGAAAAGTGTGAAAGAGACAAGAAATGACAAAAGAGAGATACAGAGAAAGGGGGAGAGAGAGGGACATTAAAAAAGACAAAGAAAAAGAGAGAAGAATGAAGAGCAAGCGAGAGTGAGAGACAAAGAGAGATGGAATAAGAGAGACTAAGGGAAGAAAGAGAGATAGAGCAAAAGAGAGAGAGAGGAAGTGCAAGTATAAAGAGAGAAACATCAAAAAAGGAATGGAGAGAGAGAGAGAAAAAGAAAGATCTCTCTTTCACTCTCTCACCAAGTGACGCTCTCTACCTTCCCCTCCCCTCTCTCTATTTATCTCTTTCTTTACTATCTTATCCTCTCTTTCTCTCTTTCACTTTCTTTTTCTCTTTTTTCTCCCTCCCTCCATCCTCCCTCTATCTCTCTTGTTTTCTTTTCTCTCTCTCCTCTTTCTTGCTCTACCTCATGCTCATTCTCTCTCTCCTTCTCTATCTTTCACTTGATGTCTCTCTCTCTCAGTTTTTCTGGCTCTTTCACTCTTCTCTCTCTCAAACTTTTCTTTTGCTCATATTATCTAGCTCTCTTTTCCTCTATCTCATGCTTTCTTTACCTTTCCCACGCTCTCCTTCCAACCTTCCCTCCCTTTTTCACCCTCTCTCTCTCTCTCACTCTTTCTTTCTCTCGCTCACTCTCTCTCCAACTCTATCTCACCTTCTCTCTGTCGTTGCCGCTCATCTCTCTTTTAATCTCTTTTCTACTTTCCCACTCTAACATGGACTCTCATATTTCTCACTCTCTCTATTTTCTCACTCCAACTTTCTCTCACTCTCTCTTTTCCTCTTTTTCTTTATCTCTCTCTCTCTCCATCCCTGCTCACTATCATTGTATCTTCCTCTCTCTCTTTCTCTCACTCTTATTTTTTTATCACTCTCTCTTCTCTTTCTAATCTTTGCTCGCTTCTCTCCCACTCTCCCTTTCTATTTTCTCAAGCACTTCCTCTCGCGTATCCTGCTCTCTCTCTTTCACTTTCTCTAGCTCCCTCTGTCCATCCCTCTCCTTTCCCTCTGTCTTTCTCTCACTGTCCTACTTTCACTCTATCCAGCTTCTCTCTATTACTCTCTTTTACTTTATCTCTCTCGTACCCTTCATCTCTTGCACTCTCTCCCTCTGTCTCTCTCCCTCCCTCCATATATTTCTCTTTATTTCTCTCGCTCAATTTTTATCTACCTCTCCCCTTATCTTTTCTCTCTACCATTCTCTCACTCTTTTCCCCTTGCTATTGCTCTCTATCTCGTACTTTTCTATGTCTCTCTTGATCTCTTTCTCGCTCACTCTCTCTCTCTCACGCTCTACTCTCTCCCTCTCGCTCACTTTTAGCCCTCTCTCTCTATTTTTCTCCCTCTCCTACCCTTTCTTTCTATCTCTCTTGCCCTCTCCTTCACCCTCCCTCCTTGTTTATTCAATAGATCTTCATCTCCTTCTCCCTCCCTCTCTCCCTCCTTCCTTCCATCCTTCCCTCTTTAGCTCTTTCTCCCTCTCAACCTATCTCTCTTCTCTTTATTCTCTATCTTGTTATTTCTCTCTCCATCTCTTTCTCTTTCTCCTACTCATTAATCTCAACATAACTCTCTCTCCCTCTCTCTCTCCACCTCTCTCATTTCTTTCTCTCACACTATCTCTTGAAAATAATCTTTAATTCTCCATATCCCCCTTTTTTAATTCCTCTACAACTCTCTCCACCTCTCTCTTTCTATCTTAATCTCTCTCTCTCTCTCTCGGTCTCTCTCACTATCTCTCTCTCCCTCAGTCGTACTCTCTCTCTCTCTTTCTAACTCAGTCTTTATCTCTCTTTCTCACTCTCTCTCCCTCCTAATATCTTTTCCTTTCCTCACTCAAACCATCACACACTTTCTTTATCCCTTCAATACCTCCATTCATCTCTCTATTTTCTTGTCCCTCCCTCTTATTGCTCTCTTCTTTCTCTCCTTCTCTTCACTTATTTTATCTCACTCCCCTTCTCTCCATCACTTTCTCTCTCTCTCCTACCCTATATCACTCTCCTAAACTCCCTCTATTCCTCTCTCTCATTTCCATCTCTCTATCTCACCCTACCTCCAACCCAAAACTTCTCTCTATCCCTTTCCCTTCCTCTCACATTTCTCTTTCTCTCTTCCTAGCTTTCTCTCACACCTTCTTGTTATCTCTCTCCCTATCTTTTCTTCTTCTTTCACTTCCACTCTCTTGTCCTCTCTATCTCTCTTTCTCCCAATATGTTGCTCGATCTCTCGCACATGCTCACCTTCACTCTCGCTCTCTCCCACTCTCTCCCTCTCTATACTTCTCTCCTTAATTTTCTTCCTCCCTTAGTCTACCCTCCCTCTCTTTATCTCTCTCACTCTCCCTCTCTAAAGCTTTTTCTCTCTCTCCCACAATCTCTAATTCACTTTCTGACCCTCCCTCTTTTTGTTTGGTCTCTCTCACCATTCTTATCTCATTCTCTCTCAACCCTTCTCACTCTCTCTTCTTATCTATCCCTTATTTCTCTATATTGTTCTACCTCAATCTCTCACTACCAATCTCGACCTCCCTCTAGTGGTCTCACTCTCTCCATATCATCACTTAAATATCTGTTTCTCTTTTTCTTTTTCACTCTCTCTCTCTCTCTCTCCCTCTCTCCCTTGATCTCTCTCTCATTATTCCCTATATTAGTCTTTTCTCTCTCAACACACATTCTCTCTTCACTCTCTCGCCCTCCCTCACTTTTTTTCTCTTTCCCCTCCCAAGCTCCCTCTCTCCTTGATTTTCTTCTTATTCATCCTCATCTCTACTATTTCCTTAACTTTTACTACCATTTTTTTCTCTCTCTAAATATCTCTTTTTCTATTTCCCTCTCAATCTTATGCCTGCTCTTTTTCTCTTACGATGTATCCCTCTCCATTCCAACCTTATTAACTTTCACCATCCATATTTTCTCTCTTCTCTATCAATATTCTCTCTCTCTCTCTCTTCTCCTTTCTTCCGCTCTTCCTCACTCTCTTGATCACTCCCCTCCTCCCTCACTATCGCTCGTTCCCTCCATCACTCTCTCACTTCCTGTTTTATGTGCTCTTTCGTTCGCTATTCATCTCTCTCTCTCTCATTCCCTATCTCTTTGACTCACTCTTCCTCAATTACCCTTCCATTGTATATATTTCTCTCCTTATATCTTCCCTTATATATGTATATATATATATATCAAAATATATATCTTCTTTCTCTCTCCCTCTTTGTGTCATCCTCTCTCACACTTTCTCTTTCTCGTTCTCTCTATACCCTCCACTTTTTACCTCTCTCCCTCTCTTATCTATCTCGTTCTCTACTCTTTATTTTGTCTGTCTCATTTACTTACTCTATTTTACTTTCTCTTCTGCCTCATTTTTTCTCTCTCGATCTTCTCTTTCCCTCTACACCCTCCACCCATCCTCTATCTCTTTGTCTCTCCCTCCCACACTCTCTCTCCCTCTCACTTTCTCTCCTTCTAAATTTCTCACTTCTCTTGATCTCTATTCTCTTCACTCCCTCACCATCACTCTCTTTACATCTTATTCAGTATCTCATCCTCTCTTTAAATCACTTTTGCTTCTTTTTCTCTCCCGCTATTTCTATCTCTTGCTCCCCTCTCTTCTCTCACTCTCTCTCTCAAACTCTTATCTCTCTAGTTTCTCTCTCTCTCCCTTTATCCCTCTCTCCTTCTCCCTCACTTCCTCTTCCTTTATCTCTCACTCTTTCTTTCTTAATCTCCCTCTTTCTTGCTCCCACCCTCTCTTTCACTCTTTCTTTCTTAACCTCCCTCCTTCTCCTCCCACCCTCTCTCTCACTCTCTTGCCCTCTATCCCTCTATCTCTCTTTCTCTCACTTTCTCTCCCCTTTCTCATACTATCTTCTCTACGTTCCTTTATCTCTTTCATTCTCTCTAACTCTCTTGCTCTTCTCTTTTGCTCTCTCCCACTCTTGCTCTCACTCTCATTCTCACTTTTTCTCTCTCCCATTTTTTTCTCACTCCCTCTCTCGCCCTCACACCATTCCTCCATCTCCATCTTTTCTTAAGACTCCTTACTATCACTCTCTCTCTCTCCACATCTCTATTTACATGATCTCGATCTCTATCAATCTCCTTCTCTCCCTCACTCGTACGATCATGCTCTATCACTCTGCCACCCACTTTCTCCCTCTTTGTCTTTTACTCTCACTATATCTACTTCTTTATTTATCTCTCACATTATTTGATCTCTCTCTTTCTCTGACCCCTCTATATATCACTATCACACACTCTTTCACTCAATCTCCTCCCTCTCTAATCTCCCTATCATGTTTCATTCTCCCACTCTCTCCATCTCATTGTCTTCCTCTCTCACCCTACCTTTTTCTCTTCCTCTATCTCTCTTGCTCCCATTTCTCTCTCTTTTTTTTCTTGTGCTCACTCTCTCCTTTCTGATGTCTCTTGCACTATCAACCTCTCTAATCCCCTATCCTCCTTCTTTCTCTACTCTTCATCCCTCCCTCCCTCTTTTCTCTCTCTCGTTCTGTCCTTCTCTCTAGCTAATACTTTTGTATTTCTATCTCTCCTCCCTCCCTCCTTCCCTCCTTTTCTCTCTCTCACAATTTCTCTATTCCCCCCTTAATATTTTTCTATTGCTCTACATCGTTTGCACTCTCTTTCAATCATTTCACCTTTCTATTTCTATCTATATCCCTCCCTTGATATTTTTCTATTGCTCTACATCCTTTGCATCCTTTTCTCTCGCTAACAATATCTCTATTCCCTCCCTTAATATTTTTCCATTGCTCTACATCCTTTGCAGTCTCTCTTAATCTTTTCACCTTTCTCATTTTGTCCTTCTCTCTAGCTCATACTTTTCTACTTCTATCCCTCCCTCCCTCCCTCCCACCTCCCCTCTTTTCTCTCTCTCTTACAATATCTTTATTCCCTCCCTTAATATTTTTCTATTGCTCAACATCCTTAGTCTTTTCACCTTTTTATTGCACTCTCTTTCTTTGCCACTCCTATTCTCACTCCCACCTCATCTCTCTACCATTGTAAGGCCTCCTCTCTCCCTCTGCATCTTTATCTCTATCTCCTTCTCTATGACTCCCTATATCTTCCTATTTGATGCTTTTTCTTTCTCTCTCCCTCCTTCCTCTCCCTTCCTTCTCTCTTTTTTTATCTCTTTTCTCTCTTCATCTTTCTCCCTTGCTCCTTCTTACTCTCACTCTTATTCTATTAAAAACTCTATATCTCTCACACCCTCTTGTTTATCACTCAATCAATCTTTCTTGCCTTTCCTCCCTCACACTTTCTCTTTCTGTCACTCCCTCTCTCCACCTCTCTTTTTATTGCTCCTACTCTCTCAGGTTCTTTCTCTCACTCTCTATTGCAATCTCTATCTCCCTTTATCTCTCTCTCTTGCTCTCCCACTTTCTTTCTCTCTTTTTGGTTCCCTCTCTTTTTTTCTCACTCGCTCTCTTTCTTGCTCGCACTCTCTACTTCTCCTCTCACTCTTCCCTTTTTCTTCTCTCTTCCCATCCTTCCCACCCACTCTCTCTCCCTTTATCCAATTCCTTACCTATCTACCCAACTCTTTCTCCCCTCGCTCTTTCCCTCCCTCCCACACTTCTTTTGTCTCATTCTCTCTTTTTTCTCTTTCTCTCAGCATATCTCCCTCCATCCTTCTCTCCTTCCCTCTCTTCTTCTCCTCCCTCTCCCACTCTATTCCTCTTTCTTTTCTCTTTCCTTCCAATGCTCTTTTGTCTCTCCCTTCATTACTCTCACTCTTTCTCACCCTCTTATGTCATTCTCTCTTCTCTCAGTTTTGTTCTCCCTCTCTTCATCTCTTTCACTTTATACCTTCTTTAGTTCTCTTAATAGTCCCCTTCATCATTTTCTCTCCCTCGCTCTTCTTCTCCCTCCCTATCTCTCTCCCTCTTACTCTCTTTTCTCTCACTATCTTTTCTCTCTCATATATTTCTTGTTCTCACTCTGCCTCAGTCTTCCTATAACTCCCTTTCTTACTCACAATACCATCTCTCACCCTCACTTCCCTATCATTACCTCTTGCTCCTCTCACTTTCTTTCCCTCGCTCACTTCTCCCTCTCTTCCTTGTTCCCTTTCTCTCTCCCTAAATTGTTTTGATCATCTCTTTCACTCGTCCTTCTGTCTATCATACTTGATCTCCCACTTTTCTCTCCTTTTCTCACTGTCTCCCCCTCTCTATTACTCACTATCACTCCCTTTTCTTTCTACCCTCTACCTAGTCCTCTCTTTCTCGCTGTCCTTCTCTTCATCTCACTCTCTTTCTATATCATTCTCCCTTTAGTTCTACATTCCTCTCACTATTTCTTTCTCACTCTCTCTAGCTCTCTCCATCATTCTTTGTCCATCTTTCTGACTATTTCTTCCTCCTTTTCTAGCTCAATCTATGTTCTCTCTGTTTTCTCTCTCTAGCTATCTCCCACTCTTACCATCTTTCTCACACTCCCTTATTATTACTCCCTCTTTCTCTTGCTCTCTCTCACTCTCTCCCTTTCTTTGCCTCTCTAAATTCTCTCTCTCAATCTTCTAATAGATTCGTCCTCCTTCTTTCTTTTCCTCTCAGAGAGAGTGTGAGGAAGAGAGTAAGAGTGAAAGTAAAATTCAATAGAGAGTAGCAATAGAGGGAGAGAGAGAAATAAAATAGAAGATAGTGTACGGGAAGATGGAACAAGATAGAGGGAGGAGAAGCGAATGAGAAAGAAATGAGAGACAACGAGAAAGAGAGAATGAGAAAGAAAGGAAGTAGGAGATAGAGAGAAGAGAGGGATAGAGGAAGTGAGAGAAAGAGAGATAAATATATGTAGAGAGTGAGAGAGAGAAGAGAGAGAGAAAATGAGAAAATGTAAGGAGGAGAGTAAGTGAAAGAGAGAGAGAAAGGGAGAAAGGAAAAATAGAGGGAGTCAAAGAAGAATTGAGAGGGAGAGAGAGATACTAAGAAGGAAATGGACAACAACTAAAAAAAGAGCAAGAGAGATTAAGAAAGGGGGTTAAAGAAATTGAGAGAGAGAGAAAGAGTAAAAAGGTTTGAGGTTGACAGAATAAGAGGGAGGTGGAGGGAGGATGATCAAGAATGAAATTAAAGTGTAAATTTGAGGGAGCAAGAAAGGGAGAGAAAGAGTGAGGGAATGAGAATGAGAGTTAAATTGAAGAAACACGGAGAGAGCGAGCGAGAAATAGTAGGAGAACAGAACGAGAAAAGATAGAGCTAGAAAGACAACAAATGTGTGGAAGATAAGAAGAGAGAGGGAGAGATGGGGGAAGGAGGGAGAAGCAGAGTGAGATGTGTGAGAGAAAGTGAGAAAAAATGAGAGATAGATTAGGGTAGTGTGAAGAGAGAGTGACTAAGCTAGAGGGAAAATCTTGAGAGACATAAGAGAGTAATTTAAGGAGTTGGGGAGGAAGGGAGGGGAGTGAGTGATATGATTAACGAGACAAAGATTGAGAGAGGGAATGGGTGAAAAGAGAGAGAGACAGAGGGAGTGAGTGATATGATTAACGAGGGAGAGAAAGGGAGCGAGAGTGGGAGTGGGACAGAGAGTGTAAGAGAGAAATAGAGAGAAATTAGAGAGAGAGTGAACATAGAGCACGAGTGATTCAATGAACAAGAAAAAGGGAACGTAGGAAGGGAGTGTTTTGCACTTAGATAGGAACTGAGAGAGAGCAAGCAAGAGAGAGAGAGCAAGTGAGAGAGTGAGAGAGTGATAGGGACGAAGAGAGAAAGTAGATAGGGTAAGAGAGATAATAAAAGAAAGGGAGAATGAGATAGAGATAGAGCAAGAGAAAGAGGTAAATAGAGAGGAAGGGGAGGAGAGTGAGACACAAAGGGAGTTGGGGAGGAAGGGAGGGGAAGAGAGTTGAGGGTGTAATAGCAAGCGTGAGAAAGAGGGCTAATAGAGAGAAGAGTAAGAGAGATTATAAGAGAGAAGGAGAGAGAGAGAAAGATACATTGTGCAAGCAAGTGAGAGAGATAGAGAGAGGGAGATGGAGAGAAGAAGTGAGAGAGATAGAGAAGGACAAAAAGTGGGAGAAATATAGAGAGTGGTAGAGGGAGATGAAGAGAGAGAGGGATAGAGAGAATGAGATAAGTATGGAGTGAGGACAAGTAGAGGGAGCATTAGAGAGCGAGAAAGAGAATCTGTGGAGAGAGAGAGTGAGCAAGAGAGCTGAGGGAGGGAGGGAGAGAGTGTGTGAGCGAGGGGAACAGAGAGATAGAGATAAAAAAAATGGAGGGAGAGAGAGAGTGTGTGTGAGTGAGGGAGAAAGAGGTACAGAGTGGCTAGGAAGGGAGAGAAATAAGTATAGAGTGTGAGAGAGGGGTTGGAGAGATGAGAGAGACTGAGAGAAAGTTAGGGATAGTAAGTGACAGAGAGAGAGATTAAGAAATGGAGTAAAAGTGAAGCTGAAAGAAACAAAACATGAGATAGAGAGGGAGAGAGATATAACAAAAATGTGAGAGAGAGAAAGAGCTAGGAAGAGGATGAGAAGAAGAGGGAGAGAGTGAGAGATAAATAGAGTGGGGGGTGGTAGGGAGAGATAGAGAGATGAGACCGAGAGAGAGGAATAGATGGAGAGCGAGAGAGTGATAAAGTAAGAAAAGTGAGAAATTGAGAAAGAGTGGGAGAGAATGAGAGTGATAGAAAGAGAAAACAGTCGGGAGAGGAGGAGTGAAAGAGATGGTGGGAGAGACAATGAATGGTGTGAGAGAAGAAAGAGAGAGAAGATAGAGAGAGTAGAGGGGAGATTAATGAGGAAAATAGAGAGAGGAAGGGAGATAGTAAAGGAGCGAAAGAGGGACATGGAGAGGGCGTTTTTGAGGGTTGGAATAGGTAAGAGATATTAAGAGATAGAGAGAGAGAGCAAGGGAGAGAGAGTGAGAGAGAGAAAGAAGATAGAGTGAGATAGAGAGAGAGAAAGAGTGTGCTGGAGAGGGAAAAGGGAGAGGGAGAAGGTGTGAGAGAGAGAGAGTAAAGGGAACAAACTAATATATTCAAACAATGAGAGAGAGAAAGAGAGAAAGAATAGAAAGAGAGAACAAGAGGGTGAGAAATACAGTGAGAAAGAGTGGCATGAGAGAAAGATAGATTGAGTACAAAAGATATATAGAGAGTTACCCAAGAGTGATGGGGAGAGGATGAGACCAAGAGGGAGAGGGAGAGTGAGAGAGAGGGGGAGGCAAAGAAAGAGCTGGAAAGAATGACAAAGTGAAAGAAGTGAGAGAAAGAGAGCGAGATAGATATAAAAAGAGAGAGTAGAGATAAGAGAGATAGAGAGAGAGGGAAGGTGGGAAAGGGGGATGGAGAGAGAGAGTGAACAAGATAAAGATAGAGAGAGAAACAAGGGAGGGAGTGGAGGAGAAAGGACTAAAGTGATGAAGTTAGAGAGAAAGAAAAGGAGGGTAGGAGAGAGAGAAAGAGAATGAGAGAGACTAAGTTAAAATGGATGTAAGAAAGATAGACAAAGCAAGAGAGAAGTAAAAAGATAGAAAGGAATGGTGAGGTAGCTGGAGAGAAATATGGAGTGATGAAATAATGAGAGGATTGAGTTTGTGAGAAAGAGAGACTGAGGGAAGGAATGAGAGGGATTAAAGTGAGTGCAAGAGATAGCAGGAATGAGAGAGTGAGGGATTGAAACGGAGAGCACAGGCTGTGGGAATCTAGAGCAATAGAGATGAGTGAAAGATAAAGAGGGGAAAACAGTAGAGTGAGTGAGTGAGAGAGAGAGAGAGAAGGAGATTGAGAGGGAGATAGGGAGAGAGAGAGGGAGGTGGGGAGTGAAATTGAGTGAGAAGATAGAGAGAGAATTAGGAAGGCATGGAAGTAAGAGAGAGTGGTAGATAGAGGGAGTGCGAGGTAGAGGGAGAGAAAGAGTGAGAGGAGTGAAGTAGAAAAGAGAGAACCATAGAAAAGAGAGTAAAACAGAAAATAAGATTGAAAGAGCAGATAGTGAGAAAGAGAGAAAGAGGGAGGGAAAATAATAAAAGAGTGGAAGATGAATTAAGGGAGAGATAAAGAAGAGAGTGAGAGAGAAAGAGCGTGATCAAAAGATAGAGTAAGAATGAGAGCTAAGGAGAATGAGAGAAAGTGGGTGACAAGGAGAGAGAAGAGTGAGGTACATTGAGGAGACCTAGAGAGCAAAAATTAATGAGTAAGAAAGATAGAGGGAGGAAAGATTGAGTGAAAACGATAGTGGGAGAGTGAGAGAGAATGAATGAGAGAAAGGGAAAGACTATGAGAGAGAAGAGGATATAAGATATGGAAGGATAGAGAGGGATGAGATGGGAATAAAGAGATTAGGAGATAGGGATGGAAAGAGAAAGTGTGAAAGAGGGAGAGAGAGAGGGTGCTAGGGAGCGATATATATATATATATATATATATATATATATATATATATATATATATATATATATATATATATATATATATA
>NEWO01000220.1:260169-293307 GCA_003013225.1 Phalaenopsis aphrodite
AAGAAATAGGGAATGGAAAAGAGAGGGATGAAGATCGATAGAGAGAACAAAAGAAAGCAGAAGTGAGAGAGTGAGGGAGGGAACGAACAATAGTGAAAGAGGAAGAGAGTGAGGGAGAGTGCATCAAAGGGGAGAACAAGGTTGAGGGAGCATGAGAGAGAGAGAGAGAGGTCGATTGTGGAAGCTATTGTGTGAAGGAGAAAGATAGAGCCTGAGAGAGATAGTGGAAGAAATATGAACAATATAGAGGGAGGTAAAAGAAAATATAGGGTGGGGAAGAGAGATGGTGAGAGGACAACAAAGTAGAGAGCTTAAGAGGGTAGGAAGGGAGGGAAAAAATGAGGGTGTGATAGAATAGAGAGAAGATGGAGAGTTGGAAGAGAGTGAGAGAAAGTGAGAGGGAGATAGAATGTAAGGGTGAGCAAGAGAAGAAAACAAAAAAAAGGCTCGGTAAAAATTAAAAAATAATGAAAGGTGAATATAGGAGAGGTATACAAATAAAGGGATGGAGAGTAGGTGAGTGGAAAAGCAAGTGTGTGTGTGTGTGAGAGAGAGAGAGACTGAGGAAGTGAGATAGATATAGAATGAGTGAGAGAGAGTGCAAAGGGAAAGGCTATGCAAACAAGCAAGAGAGATAGTGAAAGGGAGATGAAGAGAATGCGAGAGAGAATGAGAGAGAATGAGAGCAAGAAGAAAGAAGAGATAGTAGGAAAAGAGAAAGGGAGGTGTTGGGAGAGAGAGAATGATAGAGCAAGAAAAAGATAGAGATAGTGAGAGGGAGAAGAGAGAGAGAATTGAGAGAGCAAAAGAGAGATAGAGAAAGTAAGAAAGAATGATGGAGAGAATGAAGGAGATAAGGGAGGGAGGGTTAGAGTAAACAAGACAGGGAAAGGGAGAGAGAGTAAAAGAGAGGATGAGAGGGGCAGATAGAGACGAATGAGTGAAGATAGGAAGAAAAAAAGAGTTAAGAGAGGGTGAGATGGGAAGAGAGAAGAATGAATAAAGATAGGAATCGAAGAATGGGAGAGAGGTTTTGGGAAGTTTTGGAGGTGTGTATGGTGTTAGAGTGGGGTAGGGAAAGAGAGAGTGAGTGGGAGTGGGAAGAGAGGGACAAAGATAGAGCAAGAAGTGAAATTGAGAGAGAGCTAATGACAGAGAATGAGAAAAGAGAGTAAGAGTGTTAATAAATAAGAGGGAGATAGAGAGGGTAAGAGAGCAAGATAGACAGAGGAGTGATAAAGTGAGAGGGAGAGTAATAGAGCTAGATAGAGGGAGAAAGATAAAGAGAGGGAGAATTAGAATGAGATAGAGAAAAAGACGGAGAGAGCATGAGAGATATATAGAAAGAGATAGAGAAAATAAGAAAGCTGGAGAAAGGAATGGAGAGAGATAGAGGGATAGAGATAGGGGGAGAGAGAGGGGGAGGGAGTGAGAGGTAGAGGGAGGGGAGAGAAAGAGAGGTAGACAAAGAGATATATAGAGTTATGGAGTAATAAAGTGAGAGAGATGGAGAGATAAATTGAGAAAGAGTGGAGTAAAAGTGGGAGGGATAAAGAGAAAAAGATAGCCAAATGCAGATGAGAGAGAAAGAAGCAGGGGTGGGAGAAATAAGGAGGGAGTGAAGGAGATAGAGGGAAAAGAAACATAAAAAAAGATAGAAAGAGAAAGGTAGAGGAGAGAGAGTGAGAGAAGAAGAGCAAGGGAAAGAGAGAGAGGAAAAGGACAAGAATGAGACTAAGAGAGCTGGAGGAGAGAGGGAGGGCGAGAAAGAGGGAGAGAGATATAAATAAGGAAAAGAAAGGATAGGGGAGAGGCGGAGAGTGCAAAATTGAGAAGGAGAAGGGATTATGAAGGTGGGAGTGAAAGATCGAGAAAGAAAGATCGAGAAAGAGAGACAATGAGAGGACAATAAAGTAGAGAGCTTAAGAGAGAAAGGAAGCGAGGGAACAAATGAGGGTGTGATAGAATAGAGAGAAGATGGAGAGAGCTGGAAGAGAGTGAGAGAGAGTGAGAGGGAGAGAAAATGTAATGGTGAGCAAAAGAAGAAAAGAAAATAGGGCTCGATAAAAATTAAAAAATAATGGAAGGTGAATATAGGAGAGGTATCCAAATAAAGGGATGGAGACTGGGTGAGTGGAAAAGCAAGTGTGAGAGAGAGATAGAGGAAGTGAGATAGATATAGAATGAGTGAGAGAGAGTGCAGGGGAAAGAATAATGCAATCAACCAAGAGAGATAGTGGGAGAGAGATGAAGATAATGAGAGAGAGAACGAGAGAGAGTGAGAGAGAGGAAAGAAGAGATAGTAGGAAAAGAGAAAACGAGATGTTAGGAGAGAGAGTGATAGAGCTAGAAAGAGAGAGAAATAGTGAGAGGGAGAAGAGAGAGAGAAGAGAGAGAGAAAAAGAGAGATAGAGTAAGTAAGAAAGAATGATTGAGAGAATGAGGGAGATAAGGGTGAGAGAGGGAAAGAGAGTTAAAGAGAGGATGAGAAGGGCAGATAGAGACCAATGATTGAAGATAGGAAGCAAAAAGGAGAGAGTTAAAGAGAGGGTGAGATGGGAAGAGAGAGAGGAATGAATAAAGATAGGAAGCAAAGAAGGGGAGAGAGGTGTTGGGAGGTTTTGGAGGTGTGTATGGCGTACAGTGGGGTTGGGATAGAGAGATAGAGAAAGAGAGAGTGAGTGGGAGTGGAAAGGGAGAGATAGAGCAAGAAGTGAAATTGAGAGAGAGCGAGTGATAAAGAATGAGAGAAGACAGTAAGAGTGTTAATAAAAGAGAGGGAGAGAGAGAGGGTAAGAGAGCAAGATAGAGAGAGAGAGGGAGCGATAAAGTGGGAGGGAGAGTAATAGAGGTAGATAAAGCGAGAAAGATAAAGAGAGGGAGAGAGAGCATGATAGATATATAGAAAGAAATGGAGAGAATAAGTAAGAGGGAGAAAGGAATGGAGAGAGATAGAGGGATAGAGAGAGGGTGAGAGAGAGGTAGAGGGAGTGTGAGGGAGAGGGAGGGGAGAGAAAGAGAGGGAGACATAGAGATATATAGAGTTGTGGAGTAATATAGAGAGAGATTGAGAGTAAATTGAGAAAGAGTGGCGTAAGAGTGGGAGGGATATAGAGTAAAAAATAGCTATATGCAGATGAGAGAGAGAGAGGAGCAAGAGTGAGAGAAATAAAAAGGGAGTGAAGGAGACGGAGGGAAGAGAAAGATAAAATGATAGAATGAGAAAGGCAAAGAAGGAGGGAGAGTGAGAGAAGAAGCGCAAGGGGAAAGAGAGAGGAAATGGACAAGAATGAGACTTAGAGAGTTGGAGGAGAGAGGTAGGGCAAGAAAGAAAGACAGAGATATAAATAAGAATAAGAAAGGATGGGAGAGAGGCGAAGAGTGCAAAATTAAGATTAAGAAGGGGTTATTGAGAGTGGGAGTGAAAGATCAAGAAGGGGAGTGAGAGTTTTGAAGAGAGGAAAAGAAGGAGCGAAGAAGAGAGACAAAGAGAGAGGGTAAGCATAAAAAGGAGAGAAAACTGTAAGCAATTGAAGGGAGGGGAAAATGAGAAAGGGAGGAAGAGAGAGAGAGAGAAGGAGGCAGGGCAAAATATAAAATGGAGAGAAGATGGTGAGCTGACTAGGGATAGAGTTAATGAGATAGAGAAGTGTCGGAGAGTTAATGAGAGTGATAGGGAGAGAGAGACCAAAGGAGAGAGCGACCAAAGGAGAGAGCGACCAAGGGAGAAGAGAGAAGAAAAAATAGTAGAGTGGGAGGGATGAGGAGAAAGAGAGAGAATGGAGAGGGAGGGTGAGATAAATAGAGAATGTGAGAGAGAGAGAAAGAGGAGAGAAATAGAAATAAAAAAAGATTGCAGAGAAGTTGAAAGAGAAAGGAAAGGTAGAAGGGAGAATGAGAGAGAGTAGAGAGAAAAAGAGATCAAGAGAGAGGGGGAGGAGATTTAGAGAGTGAGAAGAGAGAGTGTTTGAGAACAAGAGTGATATTGTAGAGAGGGCAGGAGAGAACGAGAGAGAGATAGAGTTGCAAGGGTGAGACAGAGCAATCAAGAAAGAAAGTGGGAGGAGAGAGATATTAAGGATAAGGGGGATGAAGGCAAGAGGAGAGATAAAAAGAGAGAGAGAGTAGGGACATATAGAGAATCAGATAGAGGAAAAGAAAGAGAGAGTGTGTGGGTTAGAAAGAGGGAGAGCTCAAAATGGAGTGAGAGAAAGGATGGATTAAGTGAGAGAATATATAAAGAGAGAGTGAGAGAGATGAAAGGAGAGAGGTGATGAGAGAGAGGGGGAGAGAGAGAGCGAGAAAGAGAAGGAGAGTTAAAGTGGACAAGATGGAAGGAGAGAGATGGAGGGAGCGAAGGTGAGATGGAAGGCATGATTGAGCGAATTGGAGAGAGAAGGAGAGAGAGAGAACATAAGAAAAGAGAGAAAGGGAGAAATGAGTGAAGATAGCGACAAACAAGAGTGTGCGATAGTGGGAGAGAGAGGAGAAAAGTTAAAGATAAAGTGACAAATGGGAGACAGTAAGTGAGGGGTGAAAGAGTGATAGAAGGGGAAAGAGATTGAGTGAGAGAAAGAAAGGGAGGGAGAGATAATCACTTCCTTGTTTATCTTTCTCACTTGCTTATCTCTCTCTCTCACTCTTTCTTACTATTCCTTATCTTACCAGCTCACACCAACTTGCTCTCTCTCGCTTCAAATATCACTCACAATCACTTTCTTGCACTCTCTCTTTTACTATCTCTCTCTCTCGCTCACTCGCTATGCTCTATATCTTTATCTCACTATCTCTCTCCCTTTTCATCTCTTTCTCTTTCTTAATTTCTCTTTCTGCTTCACCAACTTTCTCCGCTCCTCCTTCTCTCTCCTCTCCCCCACCTCTCTTACACTCTTACCCTTTCACTCACTCTTACTTTATCTCTTGCTCTTGCTCTTGCTCTCTCTTCTCTCTAGCTCACTCTCATGCTCTTCTTTCTCTCTCCCTCTCTGTGTCATACTCTCTCATAACTTATGTCTCCCGCGCGCTCTCTACCCTCCACTCTCTACTTTATCCTTTCCCTCTCTCTTCCTTGCTCTCTCTCCATTTCTTATTCTCTCTTTTTCTCAGAGGTTCTATCTTGTTTTCTCACTCTATCATTCTCTCTCTATATTATTCTCTCTCTTCTATATTTTGTCTGTCTCATTTGCTTAGACTATTTTACTCTCTTCTCCCTCATATTTTTCTATCACGATCTTCTCTCCCTCTACCCTGCTCTCATCCTCTATCTCTTTGTCTCTTCCTCGCACACTATCTCTCCCTCTCCCTTTCTCTCTCCTCCCCTCTTTCTTAATTTCTTGCTTCTCTCAATCTTTGTTGACTTCACTACCTTACCATATCTCTCTCTCCATCTTTTTTACTATCTCATCCTCTCTTTAAAAAACTTTCTCTTTTTATTTAGCTTCCGCTCTTTCTACTCTTACTCTCCTCTCTTCTCTCACTATCTCTCTCTCAAACTCTTATCTCTCTACTTCCTCTTTCTCTCTCTTTATCACTCTCTCCTTCTCCCTCACTTCCTCTCCCTTTATCCCTCTCACCTCCCACAATCTCTCCCTTTCACTCTTTCTCTCACTCTTTCTCTCTCAAACTCCCTCTTTCTCCCTCCCTCCCTCTCTCTCAATCGCTTGCCCTCTATCTCTCTATCTCCCTTTCTCTCACCTTTCTCACACTATCTGCTCTTTGTTCCTTTATCTCTTAAATTCTCTCTAACACTCTTACTCTTCTCTTTTTCTCTCTCCCACGCTATTGCTCTCACCCTCATTCTTTCTCTTTCTCTCTATTTCTCTCTCCCACTGTTTTCTCACTCCCTCTCTCTCCCTCACACCCTCCCTCCATATCCATCTCTTATTAAACCTCTTTTTTTCTCTCTCTCCATCTCTTTTTCATGATCTTGATCTCTATCCATTTCTCTCTCTCTCTCTCTCTCCCTCCCTCCCTCCCTCCTACGATCTTGCTCAATGACTCTCCCACCCTCTTTCTTCCTCTTTTTCTATACACTTACTCTATCTATTGTATGATTCTTCAAAGAGGAAGAACTTCACACAGCGGCCTTCGGTAGTATGATTCTCCTGCTCCCCACTCTTCTATACTCTAGTCAGTATCTTTTTTATGGTACACACTGAGTGAGTAATGTACCCTTTGGGGTCACAAGAAGAGTGTTTGACCTAGAATGAGTTTGTCCCATAGAGGATTTCTTCTGCTTTATCTATACTTATCGCAAAAATTTCTCCTCCTATCAATTCTATTTGGATGACAATACCTCGTATTTTGGCTTTGGCATACCAATCTGCCATCTCTGGGTTTTGTTGGCTGCCTTCTGAGAATACAAAAGATGGGATTACCCTCACCACGTTTTCGCATTGTGTGCGATACAAATTTTGAGTTTGTTAAGGTGGTTGGGTGCTAGTTTGCATCAGAGCATTTTCACTCTTTAGCAGAGAAGCATATAAATTCTAGAGGCTAGCTTGCTAGTTTCTCTTTTTTCTTTTGAGTACGATAAGGACCTTTTTTGTGACTTTCTCTTCTTACTGTTATGACCTGTCCTCGCTACAGAGTTATGCTCAATTAGTATATCTCAATCCGAGAACCTCAGGTCTTGATTGTCCAAAACAAATCAGAATTCTTCTGTTTCCCTTCAGAAGTAATAAGGAGGCTCTTAAAATCGGATTTGCGGCTCCTCAATTATGGCTCTGCCCCCAGTGTGAAACCTAGCTGACCAAGAAAAGGATGAGAACTACTTGATGGAATCTTATTCAATCTTCATCCTCATCTTCAGTGTCATCTCCGATGGGTATGGGAACCTATAGTATTGGTATTGTGAGTTGTGGTAGATAGGATTGAGAGGAGAAGAATAGGATTCTTGCTAGTATCATAATCTGTTATTCGATCTATATTAGGAGGGGGCGATGAGACCAATAGAGTCTCGTTCATCCTCCTGTTCGAATGAAATGTTCTGAAATATCCGGGCCGGGTCCTGGGCTAAAGGCAAGGAAAGGAGCTCTATACCCAATTCCTACTACTAAGTTCAAATATTCTTTATATTTGCTACTTGAAAATCAAGAAGAACGATGTCAGAGATCGGGTTCCGGTCAATTCATCTTTAGACCTAATGCTAGCTTTCTGTTGAGTCTTCTAGGGAAAGAGGCGGTCATGGACTGGCTACAAGAGACCTACTCTCTTTCTAAGACCAACCAGCCTCACATTTCCAAGTGATAGGATTCAATTTCATAGAGGTGTGGAGCAAACCTTGCCGAGATCCATACACGAGTAGAAAGGATGGCTATAATATCTCTTTCACTCTAGATATGGATATGATTTTTCTTGATTGAACTATTTTAGAGCCTTTTGAGCTCTTCCCAAGCCAAACATTGTGTTACTTTTGTCTTTAATCAGGCTGTTCATGGACAGAGGTTCTAACTTCATTTTCAAATCATTCTCAAATGAATTGAGAGTGTCCAAGGACCTTGAATTAAGAACCTGGTCAACACCAGATGGAGAATTCATAACGAGTCAAGCTCGCCTCTTCATGCCTGCCTTTCATGAATTATCCCCCTATTTTAGGGAGGCTGGAGTTGATCAACCAATACTGCTCAACCCTTAGTCACTGGACCGATCCCTACCTTTTTCTTTGTCTCCCACTCTCTCCCATCTCTCTCCCTCTCAACTTACTCTTTATATCACTATCTCACACTCTCTCCCTCAATCTCCTCTCTCTTCAATCTCTCTATCATGTTTCTTTCTATCACTCTCTCCTTCTCTCACCTTACCTCCTTCTCTTCCTCTACCTCTCTTGCTCTAAGTTCTCTCTCTTTTTTTTTCTTGTGCTCTCTCTCTCCTTTCTTATATCTATTGCACTAACAACCTCTCTTTCCCCCTTATCTCCCCTCATTCTCAACTCTCCATCTCTCCCTCCCTCTTTCCTCTCTCATTTTGTACTTCTCTTTAGCTGCACTTTTCTATTTCCATCCCTCCCTCCCTCCATCCTTCCCTACTTTTTCTCTATTTCACAATATCTATGTTCCCTCTCTTACTATTTTCTCTTGCTCTACATCCTTTGCACTCATTTTTAATCTCTTCGCCTTTCTACTACACTCTCTTTCTTTGTCACCCCCATTCTCACTTCTACTTTATCTCACTATTGATGTTAGGCCTCCTTACTCTCTCTTCATCACTATCTCTATCTCCCTCTCTCACTCTCTCTCTATCTTCCTATTTGTTGCTCTCTCTTTCTTTCTCCCTCATTCTGTCCTTTTTGTCTCTCTTACTCTATCTCTCTTCTCTCTTCAGCTTTCTCCCTCACTCTCCCTCTTAGTCTCACTCTCCTTCTATTGCTCAATTCTCTCACACCCTCTTATTTTAACTCTCACACAATCTTTCTCACCCTCCCTCCCTCATATTTCACTCTCTATCACTCTCTCTTCCTTTGTTTTGATCGCTCCTACCTCTCTCAAGTTCTCCCTCTCACTCTCTATTGCAATCTCTATCTCCCTTTAACTCTCTCTCTCTCTCTTGCTCATCCTCTATCTTCCTCTTTCTTTTGCTCCCACTCTTGTTTTCTCCCACTCAATCTCTTTCTTGATAGCACTCTCTACTTATCCTCTCACTCTTCCCTTTTTCTTCTCTCTTCCCATTCTTCCCACCCTCTCCCCTTCTCCCTCTGTCCCTCTCCTTCCCTATCTACCCCATTCTTTCTACCCCTCTCCCTCCCTCCCTCCCTCCCTTTTTATGTCTCATTCTCTGACTTTTTTTCTTTCATTCTCTCTCCATATCACCCTCAGTCCTTCTTTCCCTCTCTCTAACTCTATCCCTCACTCTTTTCTCTATGCCTCCCTTGCTCTTTGCATCTCTCTTTTCATAACTCTTGCTCTCTCTCACCCTCTTATGTCATTCTCTCTTCTCTCAGTTTTGTTCTCCCACTCTTTATCTCTCTTTCTCTCAATATCCTTCTTTATTTCTTTTACTATCTCTCACTTCATCATTTTCTCTCCCTCGCTCTTCCTTCCCCTCCCTCTCTCACTCCCTCTTACTCTCTCTCTTCTCTACTATCTTTCCTTACTCTGTCAATCTGTTTATTGTGCTCATATCCTTTTGATTCTCACTCTCTTTCTTGGTCATCCTATCTCTCCCTTTCTCGTTCACTAAACCATTCTCTCACCCTTTCTTCCCTATTTTTATCTCTTGCTCCTCTCACTCTATTTGTCTCATTCGCCCCCTCTCTTCCTTTTTGTCTTATTCTCCCTGTTAATTATTTTTTCATTCTCTTCCACTTTTCCCACTCTCTATCCCTCCTAATCTCCGTGTCTTCTCTCTACTCTTACTCTCTCCCTCTCTCCCTTCTCTACTACTCACTCTCACTTGTTCTTTTTCTACCTCTCTCACCATTCCTATCAGCTCTTTCTTTCTCTTCCATCTCACTATTTTCCCTTCCCACACTCTCACTTCTCGCTCTCATTTTCTCTCTCCATCTCCAAATTCCTTTCAATTTCTCTTTAATTCCACTCATTCTTACTCCCTTTCTCTTTTTTTCTCTATTCTCATTCATGTTCTCCCTCCTAATGCTTTCTCGTCACTCTCCTCTCACTCTTTCTCGCTATCCCCCACTATATCTCGCTCACTTTTTCTCCACTTCTCTCCATCCCTCACACACACACTCTCTCTTAATCTCTCTCTTTCTCCCTTTATCCTCTCCCTCCATCTGTATTTCTCCAAGTCACTCTATCTTTTACTCTCACTCACTCTCTCACTTTCCCTTCCTCTCTCTCTGTCGTTGACTCTATATTATTCCCTCTTCCCTCACTCTCTCTTCTTTCTCTATTCAACTTCCTCTTTATCTCCCTCTCACGCTCCCTCTCTCTCTCTTCAACCTCTCTCACACCTCTTCTATCTCTCTACTTCTCAGTCTCTCCCTTTTTGCTCTCTCTCTCACTCTCTGCTTTATGCCACTTTCTTGCTCTCTTGCACTTTCTGTCTCTTTTGCTATTTACTTACTCTCTATCTCCTATTATTCCACACACACATTCTCTATTTCTCTTTTCCCCTCCCTCCCTCCCTCCCTCTCCATCTCTCTCTCACTTTTCTCTCTATGTCCTCTCTCACTCACATTACACAAACACTCTTTCTCTCTCGATAGCTCCCTCTCTGGTTCTACCTTTCTCGGATCAATCTTACTCTCTCTCTCTCTCTATTTACTATCTCATTCTCTTCTTTTTCCTCATATTCTCCCTCTCACTCACTCTCTCACACTCTATCTTCCCTCACACTCTCTCACTTAATCCTCCCTCCCTCACTCTTCTCTCTCTATGTTTTTCTTACCAACACACACACACACATTCTCTCTCCCTTTTATTCTTTCTCTCACTAAAATCTGTCTTTCTTTCTAATCACTCTCACTGTGACCCTCCCCCTCTCTATCTCTTACTCTTCAGTTTCTCTCATCTCTCACTCCTATCCCTCTATCCCTTTCTCAATCTTGCAATCTCTTTAAATTTCTTTTTGTTACTCTATTTTTGTTTTCCTCTTTCTCAATCTTTCTAACTTTACTCATTTTATTGATGTCCCTATGTCTCTTTCTTGTTCACTAAATCACTCTTGCTCTATCTTCCCTCACTGTCCATTCTCACTCTATTTCTCTCTCCCACTCCCACTCAAGCCTCGTTTCTCTCCCTCTTCAATCATCCACACCCACTTTCTCTCTCTCTCTTTTCACCTATTCCCTTTCTCAATCTTTGTCTCTCTTTTAACCTATTCCCTCTCTCAGTCTCTATCTCACTCTATGTTCTATCCTTATTTCTCCCTATATGGCTCTCTTCTCTCTCTCAAAAATATCCCCCTCTGTCATAATCACTCTCTCTTCTCTCATATATCTCAAATTATTTCTCACTTTCTCTCACACATCTTACCCTACTTTTTCCTCCTTCCCCCATCCCTCTCTCTCTCACTATATCTTTCACACATTTGTTGTCCTTCTCACTCTCTCATGCTCTCTCTTTCCTCCTCCTCTTTTATTTTTCTCCTGTTCTTTCTATATCTATTCAATTTTACTCTCACTCTCACTCCCTTCATCTTTCTCTCTAATTTTTCCTCACTCTCTTCTCTGTCTGTTTTCATCTCGATCTCTCTCTCCCTTACTCACTCCCTCTATTTTTTCCTTTAATTTCATTCTTGATCATCCTCCCTCCACCTCCCTCTCTTTCTATGGGAGAGACGAGAGAGAGAAAAAGGGAAAGTGCAAGAGAGAGTGAGAAACAAGTAGTGAGAGGGAAGAGAGTAGAGTGAGAGGGAGGTAAAGTTAGAGAGTGAGTGAGAACGCACGAGAGAAGAAGATTTGAAGAGAACCATAGAGAGATGGAGAGGAATGGTGAGAGAGGTAGAAAGAGAAGGTAGGGAGATGGACTAATAGAGAGGTGGAGAGGGAGGAAAAATAAAGTCTGGAAGGGAGGAAGGGAGAAGTGAGAGAGAGATAGGTAAGAATGAGGGATGAAGGGTGGGAAGGAGGGAGAGAGAGAAACCATGAGGAAGATAGAGCAAGATGAATAGAAGGGGAGAGTTATAGAGAGAGTAAGAGAGTTAGAGAGCGAGATTAGGAGATAGAGATAGTGGGAGTGGAGATATAAAAAAAGATAGATTGAGAAAGGACAAATGATACATAAAAGAGAAGAGAGAGTGGAGACAAAAGAGAGATATATAAGGAGAGAGGAACAGTGAGTGAGAGCACACCTGAGAGAGAGATAGGAAAAATGGGAACACGTGAGAGAGTGTGTGAGTGAGAGCAAGATAAATAGAAAGGGAAGGGGGAGGAAGAGAGAGAAAGAGAGAGAAAGAGAGAGTGGAGTAGAGAGAGAAACTAGAGAGGTATTAAGGAGGGATAGAAAAACAAATATGGGGATTAAGAGAAAGAAAGTAAGTGAGAAATGAGAGAGGGAGAGATTAAAGATAATGATAAAAGAGAGAGGAAGTTGGAGATTGAAAATGGGCCAGAGAGAAAGAACGAAGGAAAGATGGGGATAGAGTGAGTAAAAGTGAGAGAGCAATAGTGAGAGAAAGAGTGGGAGGGAGCAATAGAGAGAGAAGAGATTGTGAGAGGAGAGAGAGTTGAGCGAGGGAGGGAGAGAGAGAAATAGAAGAGAGAAAAGAGATTAGGGAGGGAGTGAGTATAGAGAGTGGGAGAGAGAGGAGAAGATAGAGAAGAGATTGAATAGAAAGAGAAGGATGAGATGCAGAGTGAGAGAGGCAGGAGAGAGATCGAGTGAGTGAGAAGGGAAAGGATGGAGGGAAGGAAAGGGCACAAGGGATGAGAGAAAGTTGAAGGGAATGAGAAAAGAGCATGAGAGTGATAGCAAGAAAAAGAGACTATGAGAGAGAAAGAGAGTAGATAGAGATGGAGGGAGAGAGACAATGAGAGTGTGAGAGAATTAGAGTGATGTGACAGAGAACGAGCATGAGATAGAGGTGAAAAAAAGATAGAGGGAGGGAGTGTGAGATAGAAATAAGGAGTGAGAGAAAGAGGGAGAGAGGGGGAAGAGAGTAAGATAAAGAGAGAAAGAACTATTAGTAGAGATAAGAGAGATAGGAAGAGAGAAAAGAAGGGAGAGTGAGAGAGATAGAGTGAGCAAGCAAGTGAAAGAGACAGAGAGGGAGACAAAGAGATGGAGAGAGGAGAGAGAGAGAATATAATGGGTTAAGAGGATGAGACAGAGAGATAAAGAGAAAGAGAAAACTGGAAGGTGATATAGAGAGATGTAGGGGAGAGATGGGGAGAAAGTGAGGGTGGAGAGAGAATAAGATAAGTATGGGGAGGAAGAAACAAGATGGAGGATTAGAAATGGAGAAAGAGACTGAGTAAGGGACTGAGCAAGAGAGAAGAAGGGAGGGAGTGCGAGGGAGTGAGAGAGGGGGATTGAGAGCTGAAGGTCATGAGAGATGGAATAGAAGGGAGAGAGATAGGTAAAAGAGTAATAAAAGAGGGCTTGCAGGGGATGAGAGAGAGTGCGAGCGAGTGAGGGAGAGCAGGTGAGAGAGAGTGAGCAATAGGGTAAGTGATAGAGAGCTCTCGAGATTGGATAAGTGAGAGGGAGAGAGAGATTGAGATAAAAGGACAGAGTGATAACAATAAGGTGTGAGAGAAAGAGGGAAGGAGAGATGGAGAAAGTGGGTGAGAGAGAAGGGTGAGAAGGAGAGGATGAGGGATAGATATAGTGCGATATAGGAAGAGAAAGATGGCAATAGAGCAGGAAAGTGAAAAAAGAGAGAGAAAGCAAGAGAGAGTTAAAGAAGAAAGAGAAGAAAGAATGAAAGAGATTGAGATATAATATGAGAGGTGAAGATAGAAAGATAAGAGAAAATGTATAAGAGATGGTAGAGAGAGTACAGATGGAAGCAAGATGGAAATAGAGAGAGAGAGAGAGAGGAATAGAGATAGAGAGGGGGAAAAGGGTTGTAAGGAGGGATCGTTGGAGGGTTAAAATGTGGTACAGATTGAGAAAGAGATAGAGAGTGGGTGAGAGGGCAAGAAAGAGAGATATGGGGGGAGAGAGAAAAAGCGAGTGACATAGAGTGAGAGAGTAATAGAGAGTGAGAGAGAAAGAAGATAGAGCGAGAGAGATGATAAGAGAGGGATAGAGCAAAAAAAGGTAAAAACATAGGGAGGAAGGGAGAGTGAGATGAAGAGATAAAGAAAGTGAAGGCGGGAGGGAGAGTGAGACAAAGAGAGTGGGATTGTGGGAGGTAAGGAGAGAGAGAGATGATTAATAAAGAGAGAAGTAAGAGAGAGAGCAAGAGAGAAAAGGAGGGAGAATGTGAGAGAGATAGAATGAACAAGCAATTGAAAGAGACTGAGATCAGGGCATGGAGAGCGGAAGAGAGAGATGAGAGAGGTAAAGTGTGGGAGAGATAAAGGGAAGGTAAAAAGGAGAGAGAAATGTGGAGATGTAAGGCAGAGATGGGAGAAGAGAAAGGGAAAGAGAGATTATGATAAGTATGTTGAAAGGGAAAAGAGAGTTACAGTCAGATAGAATGAAAAAGAGTGAGGGAGAGAGTGTGAGAAAGGGAAATATATAATCAGAGGAATGGAGAGAGGTAGAGAGAGTGGGAGTGGGAAAGAGGGAAGGAAAGATTCAGGTAAGACAGAGAGATAGAAAGATAGAAAGGGAGAGAAGTAGGCAGAGATTGCAAGAGAGTAGTGTGGGAGAAATGAGACAGAGCAAGAGCAGCCGAGGGAGAGCGAGTGAGTAATGAAATTAGCAAAAGAGAGATAGAGAGACTAAGGAAGAAGAAATAAAGAGGGAAATAATGCGAGAAAGAGAAAGAAAAAGGAGAGAGAGAGAGAGTTAGATGAAAGAAAGAAGAATGAATGAAGGAGTTTGAGAGAGAAGTAGAGAGAGAAAAAGTATGAGAGATCATAGGGAGAGTAGAGAATGGAGGGAGAGGGGAATAGAGAGGGAACCGAGATAGGATGGAGGAGAAAAAGGGGGGTAGGGAGGGAGAATTTGAAGGTTGGAATGAGGGAGACATAGAGAATGAAACAGAGGGCATGAAAGAGAGAGGTTGGGAGAGAGAAAAAATGAGTGACAGAAAGTAAGAGAGAAAAAAGATAGAATGAGAGAGATGATAAGAGGTAAAAGAAAGGGGCAGAGGGTGAGTGAGATAAAGAGATAATGGATGTGAAAGAGGGAGGTAGAGTGAGACAGAGAGAGTGGGAGTGAAGGAGGGAGGGAGGTAGGGAAGATAGAGAGATGAAAGAGAGAGTGACAGAGGAAGAGTGAGAGAGATAGAGGGAGAGAAAGAGAGATGGAA
Source organism: Phalaenopsis aphrodite (assembly GCA_003013225.1). Classification (NCBI taxonomy): domain Eukaryota; kingdom Viridiplantae; phylum Streptophyta; class Magnoliopsida; order Asparagales; family Orchidaceae; genus Phalaenopsis; species Phalaenopsis aphrodite. Next base: position 274,996 of record NEWO01000220.1, read on the forward strand.
AGTTAAATAGAGGGAGGGAAGGAGAGAGAGTTTTAGAGAATTAAGAGAGAGTGAGAGGGATTAAGATAGAGTAGAAGAGATAGAGAGAGCAAAAGTGAGTGGGAGAGAGATAATGATCTGAAGAAGATAAAGAGAGCAGAGGAAAGGAGGGAGAAGGAAATAAAAAGAGGAAGGGGGATAAGGAGAGGGAGGAAGAGGGACATAGGATGGGAGTGTTTGACTAGAATGGAAGAGAGATATTGAGAAGTGGAAAAGAGAGCAAGCGAGTGAGAGAGCAAGTGAGAGAGTGACAGGGAGTGAGAGAGAAAGTAGATAGAGTAAGAGAAAGAGGGTTAGGTAAAAATATTTTTCCCCATCTTTTTCCCTTCCCCTCTATTTTATTTTCTCTCTCACTCTCTTTCCCTCCTTCCCTCTCACCCCCTCTCTCTTAATCACTTCCTCTTCTATCTATTTTCATCTATCTCATTATTTCTCACTTTCTCGATATTCTTACTACATTTGCTTCTCTTTTAATCTTTCTCTCCCTCTCTCCTCTTTCTTTCTTTCTCTCTATCTCTCTATCTCGCTCTTTTCCCTTCTCTTTGTCTCCACTCTACCTCTTACAATCTCTCTTTTGCCCTTCATATTTATCTTATTCCCTCTTTCCATTTTGTCCACTTCTTCTTTCACTCTTCTTTCTCTCTTTCACTTATCCTCTCTCTCACCTTGCTCTTTCCCTCTTCCTAGCTTTTTCTCACATCTCCTTTGTAACTCTCTATCCCTCTCTCTCCTACTCCCTCTCCCACTCACTTGTCCTCTCTGTTTTCCCTATTTCTATCTTACTCTCTCTCTCCCACCTTGTTTGCTACCTTCCTTGCTCTTTTATTCGCACTTATTCTTTTCCTCCTCTCCATCTTTTCACTTCTTTCTTTATATCTTCCGTCACTCCTTCCCTCTAAATTTTTTCTCTCGCTCTCTATCTCACACACCATTTCTTCTCTCTTTCTCACACTATCTTCTCTTTCTCTCTCTTTATCTCTATCTCTCTCCCTTTCTCTTACACTTATTTTTTCTCCCTCTATCTCTTGCTCTCTCTCCTCCTCTCTCTTCTCTGTCACCTCTCTCTTTTTTGTCTCTTTATCCATCCATCCCTTTCTTTCTCTTCTCTATTTATCACACCTATCTCTCTTTTTTGCACTTTTTTATCTCATTTTGTCTCTCCATCTCTCAGCCTCCCTCTCCTTATCTCATTCCATATGTTTTTGTCTCTGTCTCTTTCCCTTTTCTCTCCATCTCTTCTCACTTTAACATTTATTTCTATCAATCTCTCATTATCACGCTCTCTGCCTACCTTTATCACTCTCTCACTCTTCTCTTTCTCTCTTTCTTATATTCTCTCAATATATATCCCTCTCTCCCATTCAACATTTCTCAAGCTATCTTATTCTTGAAATATCTCACACACACACTCTCTCTCTTCCACATACATTCTTCTATTTTTACCTTAACCTCTTTCACTCATCTCATAATCTCTCAATCTTCCTTGCTTTATTTCTCACTCTCCTGTTGTTCCCCATCTATCTCCCCTCCCCCTTTATTTTATTTTCTTTATCTCACTCTCATCCCCTCCTTTCCTATCACTCCCTCTCCCTTCTCTTGCTCTCTCTATCTCTTACTTTTTCTATCTCACTCCTCTCTTTTTTTCTCCCTTCTCTCTTTTTTTCTCCCTTCTCTCACACACACTCTGTCATACTCTCTCTCTCTCTCACACACACACATACTATCAAACTCTTATCTCTCTATCCATCCCGATCTCTCCCTTTCCTTACCTCCCTTTCTCTCTCTTGCTCACACTCTCTACTACATGTAACTCTCTCTCTCCATCGCGCTATCTATCACTTCCTCTCCATCTCACACCCTTGCATGCTCTCTCTCTCTCTCGCTCGCTCTCTCCCTCTCTCTCGATCTCACTTCCTCTCTCTCCCTCCCTTGAGCTATCTCTCTTCTTCCCCTCCAATGATCCTCTTTCTCTTTCTCCCTCTTTTGTTCTTCTCTTGCTCCCTCTTCCCTCAGTCTCTCTTCCCTCTACATTTTTGTCTCAATCACTCTATACCACTACCTAATATAACTCTCATTATCATTCTCTTGCTCTAATTTTCCTTTGCTCGCTTTTCTATCGTTATTTCTTCTCGCTCCTTATTTAGTTTCTCTCTACCTCTATCCTCACACACACACACTCTCTCGCTCTCTCCACCTCTAACTCTTAACCTACCCCTCTCCTCTCATTCAATCAATCTCTTACCATCCATTGCTGTCTCTATCTCTCTCTTGCTCACTTTCTTTTACTCTTTCTTCCCTCACTCCATCTTCTCTCATTATTTCTCTTTAGGTCCCTCTCCCTCTCTCGCTCCTTCTATCTCTTCAATATAATTATCTCGCTCTCCTTGTCTCTCTCTTTATGTTCTATCTAACTTTATGTTTCTACTGCTTTCTCGCTCTCTTCCTTTCTCATTCTAACACTCATTCTATTCTGCCTCACTTTTGTCACCATTATTTTTTTCTCTCTCTTCTCTATGTTTACTCATTCTCTCTCTCCCTCTATCCCTTACTCACTATCTCTCTCTTCCTTTCTCTACCCCTCTTCTCTCTCACATCCCCTCTCTCCCTTTCTCTCTCTATCTCTCATGCTCTCTTGCACAATCAACTTCTTGCTCTCACATTATTTACTTTCTTCTCTATCAATTTCTCTTTCTCTCTCTCTATCTCACCTCCATTTCTCACTTTCTCTCACTTTCTCCATCTTTTTGCTCTTATAATCTCTCTTTCTCTTTTCTCTCTACTTTCTCTATCTCTGTCTCCCAACTCCCTCTCTATCTATTATCTCTGTTCTCAATCTCTACTTATTTTTTTCACTCTCCCTCTCTCACTCCCATCTCTATCCTCTCTATCCCTCACTCCTCTCTTATCTATGTTTCATTTCTCCCACATGATCTCCTTCTCCACCTCTCGCTCCCCCACCCACCTCTCTTACACAGTCTCTCTCCTTATCTCTCTATCTCTCTTACACCTCTCTCACCCTCAATTTATTGCTCACTTTGTCCTTACTCTTTCCATTCCTCTATCAATAGCTCTCTATCTCCCCACTCTTTGCCTTGCTCTCTCTCTTTCCCTCTCTTTTTTTTACTGTCTCTCATCTCCATCTTCCCCTCAAACACTCTCATTATTTATCTCTTTCAATCTCACACACTCTTTTCTATTTCTTTCTCTGATATTCTTTCCTCTTTATCGAACTCTCTCTTAATCTATCATCTTATTATCTTTGCCACCCTTTTCACTATTTCTTTCTCTCTCACTCATGCTTTGTCTCTCTCTCATTCACTTCTCCCATATATCTCTCTACTTTCCAATCTCTTATTATATCTCTAACTTTATGTTCCTCTCCCTCCCTCTCACTCTTCCTCGTCACACATTTCTCTCTCCCTCTCTCACTCACTCTCCATTCTTATCTCTCCCTCACTCTACCTCTATCACAATCTCTCACTATTTCAGCACACTCTCTCTCATACCCTCAACCTTACTCTCTTAATCCTCATATCTTCATCTATTCCTCTCTCCCACTCTGTCTCTATCTCTCTTTCTCCCTCTAACTGTCTCTCTTCCCCTCTTTCTTCCTATATTATGCTCTCTCCACCTCACTCTTTATATCTCTTACTATTTTTTAATCCGTCTCACTCTCTCTCCATCTCTTTCCCTCTCTCACTCTCCTCTCTTTTGCCCTTTATCACTCCCTGCATTCCTCCCTCATTCCCTCCCTCCCTTTATCGCAAACCATCTTTTCTGTCTCTCACCCTCTCTTTTCTCTCTTACCCTCTCTCACCCTCACCCACTCTCTCTTTCTTATCTTTCTCTCTCTCTCTCTTCTTCGCTATCACCTCTCAACTTTCTTTCATTCTCTCTCACTCTTTTCTTCTCTCATACTTTCTTATCTCACACACTTTTCTCTCTACATTCTCCACTCCCTCCCTCTTCTTTCTCTCCCTCTCATTACAACTCTTATACTATCTCTTTCACACCCTTCATCCTACTTTATTCTTTCTCCCCCTCTCTCTTCTTTCCTTGCTCTCTCTTCTCACTTCTCTCTTCCCTTACTCTCTTTATTTTTTTCTCCCTCTTTCCTTCTCCTTTCTATCTCTCTTATCTTTCACTCACTCTTATTCTCTTCCTCCCATTCCATCTCCCAACATCACTCCCTCATGGGCTCTCTTTATCTCTCTATCCCTCTCGCTCTCTCTCTTTCCCCTCTCTCTCCTCTCTCTTACTCTCTCTCTCCCTCTATACCTCCCTCTTTTTATATCTCTAACCACCCCACCTCTCTCCACCCCTTCTCTCCCTATCTCCCTCTCAATTAGTCTCTCCTTCTTCTCTCCCTCTTTTTACCTCTCTCCTCTAATCTATTTCTCTCATTATCTCTCTCTCTTTTGCTCATTTCTCTCTCTACCTCCCTCACTCTCTCCCTCTATCTTACTCTCTGTCCCTTTAATTCTAGCACTTGCACTCTCTCTTTACAACCTTCATACCTCTGTTCCACCCTATCTCTCGTCCTCTTTCCATCCATCTCTCTTCTCGCTTCCTTCTTTCCTTAATTTTTATATTTCTCTCTCTCTCTCTCTCTCATTCTCTTTTTTCTCTATCTCTCCTCTCTCTCTCATTTACTCTATTACTCCTAGTTCATTCTCACACTCTTCCTTCCTTCTCACTCTCACTCTCTTTTCTCTTTCTCCTCTCTATCTCTTCTCTTAGTCTTTTCTCTTTATTCTCTCGCTCTCTTTTCTCACTTTTCCTTATCTCTTCCTCTCGACCTCTCCCACTCCATCTCTTTTACCCTATCTCAATATCCCTCATTTGTTTGCTCTCTCCCTCTCTCGCACCCTTCCACTCTCTCTCTCTTTGACCCTCTTTTTTAATCATATATATCTTCCATGCTTTCTCTCTCATTATTTCTCTTACTCTCACTCTCTCACTTATCTCTTTCTCTCTTTTACACACTCTTTCCCTCTTTCCTTCTCTCCCTCCCCTCATTATCTTGCTCATCACACTCTCTCACTCATTATCTCTTGCTTTATCTTCCCTCACTCTAACTTCTCACCATATTTTTCTCTCACCCTCTCTTTCTCTCTTTCAATCACTTTCTCTTCAATCTCTCTCACTCCCCTCTATCTTTCTTTTACTTACTCTCTTTCTCTCTCACTCACTTTTACTTTTTCCTCTATCTCGGATTATCATCTCTTGCTCTGTCTCTGTTAGCCTCTCTTTCATTATTCTAGATCTCTTCTCTCTCTTCACTCACTTGTTCTCTTCCTTTATCCCTTGCACAGAAAAAACCCTCCCTCTCCCTCTCCTCTCTTATTTCTATCTTTCCCTCCTACTCTCCCTTCCTCTTTCTCTCTCTCTCTCTCCATTTCCCTCGCTCCTCTCTTTTTGACTCATTTTTTTGACCTACCTCCTCACACACTCTGTCACTCTCTCCCTAACTCTCTCTTCTCACTATTTTATTCTCACTCTCTCTATCCCTCTCTTGCTTACTTTCTCTCTCTTCAATTTCTCTCCCATTTTCTCTCTTTCTCTCTCACTCTCTCACTATTTATTTCATCTCTCTTTTTTGCTATCTTTTTCTCTCTCTCTCTCTCTTTCATTACCTCCCTCTCTCACACTCTCTTTTCTGAGTCTCTCTTCTCATTCTTTACTCACTATTTTTCTTCTTCTATCCATCACTCTCTCTATTGCTCTCTCTCCATTCTTTCTCTTTCAATCTCTCTCTCTCTGTAGTATTCTCTCTCCCCCTCTTCTTTCTCATTATTTCTTACATTCACTCACTCTTCTCTCTCGCTCCACCCCTCCCTCCTTTCTCTAGCTCCCTTCCTTTCTCTCCCTGTCTCTCCCTCTTTTACACTCTCTCTTGCTTCATCTCTCTAGCTCTCCCTTGCCTTAATCTCCTTTCTCTCTATTCTTGATTGCTCACTCTCTTCCATGCTCATTCCCTCCAACTCTTAAATTTCACTCATACTGTCTCCCTCTGTCTTTCTTACTCACTATTCTCTCTATCTACTACTCTCATTTATTTCTCTTTATTTTCTATCTCCTCTCACAATGTTTCTTTTTCTTTTATCCACATCTCTCTCTCACTCACCCCCTTTCTCTTCCCCCCATCCCTCCCTCCTTCCCTATCTCTCTCACAAACACTCTATCCCTATTTCTCTAACCCTCTCCCCCTCTCCGTTCCCCTCCCTCTTCCTCTTTCTCGGTCTCTTCTCATTTTCTTGTCCTCTCTTACACGCTTTCTCTTCTTTTATCTTCCCTCACTCTTACTTCTCTATACTTTTCTCTTACTATCCCTCTCACTCCATTTCTCTTCAATCTCTCACACTCCATCCTTCTATCCCTTTCTTTCCCACTCTCTCACTCAATATCTCACACTTTGTTCCATCTCTTTTTCTCACTCTATTACTCTCACTCTCTTTTCCCTCACTTTTCTCACTGTTTCTCTTTCTCTACAACTCATACTCGCTCTCTCTCTCACTCTCGCTCCCTTTCTCTCTCACTCAGTCCCTCTCTTTTCTCTCTTTCAATGTTTCTCACTTTCTCTCACACTTCTCTCTCTCCTTCTCTTTCTCTTTCACTCCATAACTCCCTCATTCCCTCTCTCTCTCTCCATATCTCTTACTCTCTTGACCTTACTCTTGTTCTCACTCTCCTCCTCTCTTCATATCTCTCTCTCACTCCCCTACTTGTACTCTCTCACTATTTCAATCTCTAAGTCTTCTATGTCTCTCCTGCCCTCCCTCATTCTTACTCTCCCCCCCTTTGCTTTTAATCTCGTTCTCCCTCCCTCTTACTCTCTTACGCCTCTCTCTTTCTCTCTAGATCTCTCTCACTCTTCAACTCTATTGCTTTCATAACTCTCTTTCCATTACTCCTGCTTACTCCTTCTTGCTTTGTATCTCAGAATCTCCATAATGTCGCACAACTTATTTCTCCCTCACTTCCTATCTTTTCTTTATCTCACTTTGCGTCTTCCTCACCCTCGATTATTCCAGCTTGTCTCACTTTTTTCACTGTCTTTAGCTCCCTTTCTAGCTCTCTACCTCGCTCTCTCTACATCCTGCTATTCTCTCTTGCTCTTTCACTGTCTTTCGCTCTCCTTTTTCTTACACACTCTCTTTTGCTCTCTCTCTTCTCTCTCTGTCTCTACCTCTATTCCTCTTTATCTCTCTCACTCCCTCCATCCTTATCACTCTGTTTCTCTCCATTATGCTTTCTATTTTTCTCTCCACATCCCTCTCTATCGTTTTATCTTCCCTGCCTTACTTTCTCGCTCTCTTTTCCTTTTATTTGTCCATCCTTCCTCCATCTCCTTATCTCTCATTTATCTCTTTCTCTCTTAGTTTCTTTCTTTATCTATCCTTCTCTTGCTTTCTCTCTCCCTCCCCCTCTCCCCCTTCCCCTCTATGCTCTCTTTCTTTCTTTCTCTCTTTCTCACTCTCTCACTCTCTCATACTTTATCTCTCTTGTACTCTATCTGACTATCTATCTATTCTTCTCTATTCCTCTCTCTCCCTCTATCAATCTCTTTCTAACAACCTCTCTCATAGTTCTCTCTACCTCTTTCTTGCTCTTTTTATTTTTCTTGCTCTCTCTATCTATTAGCCTTCCTCTTTCTATTATTATCTCCCTCTCTCTTGAGATCTTGTCCCCTCTATAAACCTTTGTCACACTTCTACGCACTCATTATATAAGCTCTCCCTATGCACACTTATCTCTCTTTATTCCTCTCTCCTAAACTCTTTCTCCATTCTATCTTTATATGAGGCACACTCGTCTCTCACTCTCCTTTCTCCACCTTACTCTTTTCTCTCTCTTGTTCTCTCACTCTCGCTTTCATCTTTGTCCCTCCCCTCTTTCTCTCTCACACTCGCTACTCTCTCTCATTCGCCCATTTTCTCCCTCTTCTCTCACACACTGTCTTTTTTCTCTCATACTTTTGCTCTCACTCTCTATTTCCTTACCACTATTTTCCTCTCTCTTAACCAATTTTACTCTCTCTCTTCTTTGTATCCCATATTTCACACATTCTATCTCTTCATTCTATCTCTAATGAATTCTTTGTGTGTCTCTCCCTCCCTCCCTCTTTTGCAATCCCTATATCCCCCCTCTCTCAATCTCCCTTCCTCTATCTCCTCGTAGCCTACATCTTTTGTACTTTCTCTCTCTTCATCTCTCTCACACTCTCTATATCTCTTCTTTCCCTACCCTCACTTCTCTCTCTTTCTTAATCTCTCTTGCACACTCTCTAGTCCTTCTCCTTTTCTCTCTCTCTCTTGCACTTTATCTAGTCTTTCCTTCTTTCACCCTTTCTCTCTCTCACACTTTCTCACTTAGCTTCATTTTTCTCTCTCACTCACATTCTCTCTTTCTCTATCCCTTTGCCTTAGTACTCTTTCTATATCTTCTATCTCCTCTCCCCTCACTCCTCTCTCCCTTCTGTGCTCTCCCCCTTCTTCTCACACTCTCTCTCACTCCCTCTCTCTTTCTCCCTCTCTTCTCCCTATCTTCTCTCTCTCTCCCTCCTTCTTTGTTTGACTCTCTCTCCTTCCCTTTCTCACCCTCTCTCTAGTTTACTCTTATTCTCTCTCTCACTCTCACTCTCTCTCTTATTTTCCACACACACGCTCTCTCTCATGATTTTGCATCATTCCCCTCCTCTTGATAAGGATTTCTCCTCAAATCAGTACTTGCACCAAAAAGACTTAAATCACTAACATTGCAAGTGGCACTCACATTATACTTACCTGGTAAATCCAGCTTGTGGGCATTGTCATTGATACACTCAAGTACTTGGAAAGAAATCATCTTCTCTTGGAAACAATTTGGAACAACTTCGTTTTGGAAATCTTTCCTTTCCATGTGTAACCAGATTAAATCTCCAAATTTGAAGATCATTTTATGACGCCCCTTGTTGGCATGCTTTTCATATTGCTTTGCACTTTGTTCAATATTGTATCGTGCCTTCTTATGTATCTGCTTTACAAACTCAGCCTTTTTTCTTACCATTCAAGTTAACATGCTCGGAAACTGTAATGGAAATAAATCAAATGGGGTTAAGGGATTAAAAACAAAAATAGTTTTAAAAGGTGAAAAATTATTAGCAGAACAAACATTCCTATTATAAGCAAGCTCAACATGTGGTAAATAGTCTTCCCATGTTTTGATATTTTTTCTTGATTACCCTTAACAATGTAGACAAAGTTCGATTTACTACATCAGTTTGACCATTGGTTTGTCGGACACAAGTAGTAGGAAACAACAATTTGGTTCATAACTTAGACTACAAGGTCTTCCAGAGGTAACTCAACTTAGCATCTCTATCGAAAATAATTGTTCTAGGCCTTCCATGTAATCTTATAATCTCCCTAATAAGCAAATCTTATAATCTCTTTAAAAAGCAAATCCACAATATTTGAAGCATCATCAGTTTTGTGACATGGAATAAAATGTACCATTTTTAGAAAATCTATCTGCCACCACAAAAAGGGAATCACTACCACGCTTAGGCCTAGGAAAACTTAGCACAAAGTCCATAGAAGAAATATTAATACAAAGTGTATTAGGAATTGGTAAATGAGTATACAAACCACAAGATTGCAGTCAAGATTTAGTTTGTTGACATGTGACACACCTACCACAAATCCTCTCAAAATCCTACCTCATGTGTGGTCAATAGAAGTATTCTTGCAAAACAACTAGACTTTGCAACTCCAAAATGTCCCATTAATCCCACTCCATGAGATTCCTATACAATTATGGTAAAGAACTTTAGGCACACATAACTTATTTTTCAAACTAGGAACCCACTTGCTTAAAGAATTTATAGCAAGCAGTTTCCTCACAAGCTCAATATCCATCATAGAAATCAACATCATCAATGTATAAATCTTTAATATGTTCAGAACCAAGTAGCTTTGCTTCAAGAGTAGATATTAATGCATACCTTCGAGCAAGAACATTAGCAACCAAATTTTTCTTATCTTGCTCGTATTGAATGACATATAAAAATGTCTCAATGAACTCCACCCAATGAGCATGCTTTTTTTTAGCTTGTGTTGACCTTTCATGTGTTTAAAGGACTCATACACCTTAGGCCAAAAGTAGTGCTGCCATGTTTTCAAAGATCTAACTAATGCATACATCTCCTTGTCATAAGTTGGGTAGTTTAAGGCTATCCCACTCAACTTTTTTTGCTGAAATTAGCATTTGGCCATTGCTCTTGTATAAGAACAACACCCATGCCAATAGCAAAAGCATCACAAGCAATTCCAAATGTTTTAGAAAAATCATTTAAAGACAATACAGGGACGTGGGTAAGTTTTTCCTTGATCAATTTGAATGCCTTTTCTTGTGCTTCTCCCAACTTGAACCCAACATTTTTCTTGATCACTTTAGTGAGTGGTGTTCCTATGCTACTATGTCTTTCACAAACCACTGATAGAAATTAGCAAGTTCATGAAAACTACAAACATTGCTTACAGTAGTGGGACAAGGTCACTTATGTATTGCACGCACCTTTCTTTATCAACTTGTATACCTCATGCACTTGCAACAAATCCTAGAAACAAAAGTTTATTGGAGCAAATAGTAAACTTTTCCAAGTTACCAAATAAGTTTTCTTTTCTCAAAACATATAAAATAAGATCTAAATGTTCAACATAATCCTTTAAGTTTTTGCTATAGATCAGTATATCACCAAAATAGACCACAACAAATTTTTCTATAAAAGCATGCAAAATGTGGTTCATTAGTCTCATGAAAGTACTAGTTTTGGTTCAATAAAAGCATGAAAAAGGCATAACTAACCATTCAATCAAACCATATTTTTTCTTAAGGCTTTTTTGCACTCATCTCCTTCTATCATCCTAATTTGCTGATATCCATGTTTAAATCAATCCTAGAAAACACATAAATTCCATGTAATTCCTCTAGATATCATCTAAGCGAGGAATAGGGTGTCTATACTTTACATTAAGATTGTTGATGGCTCAACAATCCACACACACTATGCAAGACCCATCCTTCTTAGGAACTAGAATTACCGAAACAAGAGAATGTGAGGAGAGAGGGGAGGGACAAAGATGAAAGGGAGAAGAGAAAAAATTGAGTGCTGAAGTGCGAGAAAGAGTGATAGAGCGGAAGGTATCTAGAGAGAAGAAGAAAATGATAGCAAGAGGAAGGCAGAGAGATAAAGCAAGATAGATAACCAGAACAAGAAAGAGGTAGAGAGAACTATGAGACAGACAGTGGGAGAGAGATTCAGAAGGATGTTCAGAGAGAGGATAGAGAGTTTAAAAGAGAGAGAGGGAGGGAGGGTGTAGGAGTGACAATGAAACTGAAGCGAGAGAAAGGTAGCAATAAAATGAGAGGGAAAAAGAGAAATAGAGAGAAGAGTGAGTGAGTGAAGAGAGAGCAAGAGAGGGTAAGTGAGGGAGGAGAGACGAGAGAGATAAGGGAGAGAGGGAGAAAGAGAGGGAAGAATGGAGAGAGAGGGAAGGAGGGAGGGAGAGAGGAAGAGAGAAATAATGAGTGGGAGATGAGGGTGAAAGAGATAAATGGAAGAGCAAAGGAGAGATAAAGAGAGGAGGGAGAGCAAAAGAGAGAGTGAGGGATAAATGAGAGAAAGTGTGTAAAGAGAGAGAAGGAAGGCGATAAAAGATAAATCAAGAGAGAGCAAAGAAGATCAAAAGAGAGATAGAGAGCTAGACAGTGAAAAAAAGAGAAAGCGAGGGAGTGAGTAAGAAAGAGGGAAATACAGGAAGGGAGTGAGAAGGACTAAAGAGAGAGATAAAACAAGAGAGGGAAAGAGTGAGCGATAAATAAAAAGAGAAATAAAATGAAGAGTGAGTGTACGATAGAAATAGAAAGAAGAGAGAGTGAGGGAAGAGAGATAAAAGTGAGGGAGGAAGATATGGAGAGAGAGAGAGTGAGATATGAAGGGATAGAAAGAAAGGGATGACGGGAGTGAAAGAGGGAGGAGGAGAGAGAGAAAAAGAACTATGAGAGAAATAGATAAATAATAGGAGAAATGAGAGAAGGATTGAGAGAGAAAGAAAGGGGGGAAAGCAAAGAATTTATGAGAGTCGATAGAAGAGACAGTCACAAAAGAGAGAGCAAGAGAGAGAGAGATAGAAAAAAATGTGAGAGAAATAAAGAGAGAAAGGGAGAGTGAGCGAGAAACAGAGTGATAAGGCTGGGAGAGAGGGATTAAAGAGAGGATAAGAGTCACAGAGGGAGTGAAAAAGAAAGCAAGAGAGAAATGAAGAGAAAAATAGAAAGATGAGAGGGGTATAGACGTAAAAGAGTGAGAGAGAATGGGGAGAGTGTGCAGTTTTGAGAAAGGAGAGATATAAAGAGATGGAGAGAGAGATGGAGAGAGAGTATGGGGAAGAGAGAGAGAGTGGGGGAGAAGAGATAAGAGCAAGTGGAGTGAAAAGTATAATCGTTAGAAGGAAATGGAGTACAAGGAAAGAGACAACAAGAGAAAGCACTAAAGAGAGCTAAAGAGATTGAGGAAGAGGGAGAATGTTAGAGAAGGAATGGGAATGAATGAAAGGGGGGAGGAAGTTAAGGAAAGCAAGAGAGATAGTGAGAAAAAATAAGAGAAGGAAGAATGTAGGAGCGAGAGAGAGAGAGAGAGAGAGAGGAAGGGAGATAATGGGGGTGTTTTAGGGATGGGAGAGGGAGAAAGAATGTAGAGATAAATAGATATCTAAAGAGAGAGAAGGAGTACAAAGAGTGAGTGGCATAATAGAAATATATAGAGAGCATGAATGAGAGAGCAATCGAGAGAGAGACAACGACTAATAACAACGAAAGGGAAGAGAAAGAGAGAAAAATAGAGAGTGTGATATAGAATGAAAGATGGAGAGTAAGTGAATGAGAGAGAGTGAAAGAAAATACTATAGGAGAGAGAAAGGGAGAGGAGGGAAAAAATAAAAAGAGAGAGAAAGATAGATGAGGGAGGGAGGGATGGTGGGAGTGTGAGAGATAGATGTAGAAAGAGTGATGAAAGTATGACAAAGAGTGGGATGTATGGTGAGGGAATGAGAGAGAGAGAGGGTTGGATAGGGTAGAAAGGAAAGTTGCATGAAGAGAGAGAGCATGTGTGTGTGAGAAAGATGGAGGAGGAGAACACAAGATAGAGAGAGAGAGAGAGGAAGAGAGATGGAGATGGGGTTACAGAGAGAGGTGGAGTGGGACTGAGGAAAGAAAGGGAGGGAGAAAGGTAGTGAGCTTGGGATACGAAGAGAGAGTTGGTTAAAAGGAATAGAGTGAGTGTGTGTGTGTGTGTGAGAGAGAGTATGTGTGTGTATGTCAAAGGGAGGGAAGGAAGTGAGATATAAAGGGAGGGCGAAAGGCAGAGAAAAAAGTAGTTGGTGATAAAAGGAGAGAAAGAGTTAAAGAAGAGGGAGCAACAAATTTTGGAGTAAGAGTGATGGACCAATGAGTAAGAAATAGAGAGTGTGTGAGGGAAGCAAAAGAGCGTGATAAAGCTAGAGTGAAATAGAAAGAGAAAAAAGTGTAGGGAAGATGGAGCAAGAGAGAGTGCCGAGAAAGTGGGCAAAGAAGATAATGAGTGATAGAGAGAGAAAAAAATTGTGCATAAGAGAGAGAGGAGGGGAGCAAAAGAGGGAGAAAGAGTGTGTGAGAGAGAGAAGAGATGAGAGAAAAAATTGTGAGAAAAATAGAGACAATGGAAGTGAAAGAGAGGGAGAGAGAGTAAGGTAAGACACAACAAGAGAGTATGAGTAAGAGGTAGAGAGGGAGAGAGAAAAAGATTCTGGGAGGGAGGAGGGAGGAGGGAGGGAGAGAGAGAGAGAGTAAGGTAGGTAGGTGGGAGAAAGAGAGAGGATAGGAGCAAAAGAGGGGGAATAAAGAGAGAGATATAAGGGTAGAAGAAAGAGAGGGTGAGCGAAAGGGAGAGAGGGAGGGAGAAAAAGTTAATGATAGAGTGATATGGTAAGAGAATGAGAGTGAGGGAGAGCGTAAACATTCTCTCCCACTCATTATTTTCTAACTGTCCCCTCTCGCTATCTCTCTCAGTTTTGTCTTTCTCTCTCTCTCTCTATTGCTCTCTTTTATGTTGCTATCTTTTCTCTTTTTTGCTCAATCTTTTTCTCCGTCTCTCCCTCACTCTCTCTATTTCTTCTCTATCTATTCTCTTGTTTCTATTATTCTCTTGATCTCCTTCAAATTTACTCACTCTTCTTTCTCTTACTCTCTTGCTTTATTTTGTTGCCTCTCTCTCTCACTATCTCTATCTCCCTCTCTTATTATTTTCCTTCCTCTATCTTCCATTACTCTTACGAGGGAAATAAAAAGAGAAAAAAAGATAAGGAGGGGAAGAAAGAGGGACGTAGGTAAGGAGTTTTTGAGGGTTGGAATGCAAGAGAGATAGGGAGTGGGATAATAAGAGGGAAAAAATGATAGAGAGAAAGAGAAAGCGAGAGAGGTAAATAGTGAGGGAGGGAAGGAGAGTGAGACACAATGAGAGGAAGTGAGGGAGGGAGGGAGGGGAAGAGAGTGGAGAGAGCAAGAGAGAGAGAGGACTTATAGGGAGAAGATTGAGAGGGAGATTATAAAAGAGAAGGAGAGAAAGTGGAAAAGATAGAGTGCTCAAGCGAATGAGAGGGACACAAAGAGAGAGGCGGAGATATGAAGAGAGAGAGATTGAGTGAGGGAGAAAAGGGAGAGGAGAGATGACGATAGAGTGAAGGATAAAGAAAATAAGATAAGTATGGAGAGAGAGAAAAGAGAGGGTGCGTCAAAGAGGGATAAAAAGAGTTGGGGAGAGAGAGAGAGTGAGCAAGAAAGATTGAGGGAGGGAGGGAGAGAAATACAGAGATGGAGAGAGTTTGTGTGTGTGAGTGAGGGAGAAAGAGGTGAAGAGTGGCTTTAAACGTAGAGAGATAGCTGGAGAGTGCAAGAGAGAGGGGTGGGAGAGATGAGAGAAAATGAGGGAGAGTGAGGAAGAGTAAGTGAGAGAGACAGAGAGAGAGAAATAAATGGAGTAAAAGTAAATGAGAAAGAGGGAAAGGATAAGAGATAGGGCGTGATTTTAGAAGAAAGGGAGGGAGATGTAGCAATAAGGTGTGAGAGAGAGCTAAGAAGATGGCGATAAGAGGCTGAGAGTGACAGGTTGTGGTTGATTAATAGGGCAAGTGGGGGAGGGAGGAAGGGAGAGATAAAGAGATGAGACTGCGAGAGAGAGATAGAGAGAGAGTGAGAGACATAAATGGAGGGAAAGAGAGAAAGAGAAAGAGAGGGAGAGAAAGAGGGAGAATTAGAGGAGAGAGAAGAGAGAGCGGGAGAGGTTGAGTGGAAGAGCAAGAGGGAAAGACAAATAAAGGTTTGAGAGAAGAAAGTGAGAGAAAAAGGAGGAAAATAAAGAGAAGGGAGATCGAGAGGGAGAGAAAGAGGGATGTGGGGTGGGAGTTTTTAAGGGTTAGAATGGGGGAGAGATATAGAGAGATAGAGAGTGAGAGAGAAAAAATATAGAGTGATAGGGATAATGAGAGAGAGATAGAGAGAGAAAGAGAGTGTTAGAGAGGGATTGGGGAGAGAGACGGTGAGAGCCAGTAATCGGGAGCAACCAAATAGATTCAAAAAATGAAAAGATAGAGAGAAAAAGGGGTGTGAGTGAAAGAGAGAGTGACTACAAAAGATAGATTGTGAGATACCCAAGATTGATGGGGAGAAGAGAGAGACTAAGAGAGAGAGTAAGAGAGTGGGAGAGGCCGGGAAAGAAAACAAAAAATTGACAAAGAGTGAGAAAGAGAGAGAGACATATAGAGCAAGAGAGAATGGAGATAGGAGAGATGGGGAGAGAGGGTGGGATAAAAAGGTAAAGAGAGCGAAGGAGGGAAAGAGGGATGAAGATAGGAGAGGAGAGAGAGAAGGATAAAAATAGAGTGATGAAACAAGGGAGGGAGAGGGAAAGAAAAGACTAAAGTGATGAAATTAGAAAGAAGGAAAGGAGGGCAGGAGAGAAAGAAAGAGAGTGAGAGAGGGAAGAGGAAAGAGATTTAGAGGGAAAGAAAGTAAGAGAAGAAAAGAGAGCAAAAAAAATGGGAGAGATAGAGATTGATAGTGTGGAAGAGAGAGCTAGTGAGAAGTAGAAAGAAAAAAGATAGAGAGAGAAATGGAGATAGAGTTAGAGAGGGAGAGGGAGAGGGAGAGGGATGGAGTGAAAGATAGAGAGATATAGAGAGTGCAAAAGATGCAGTATGAGAGAGGGATGGTGAAAGTGGGAGAGAAAGAGGGATGGAGTTAAAGAGAGAGAGAGAACAAATGATGGAGAATGCGAGAAAAATAAAGTGAGAGGGGGAGTAAAGGAGAGAAGGTAGGTAGAGTGATAGAGATTAAGAGAGGGAGAGAGAGGGTGACGAGTGAAAAATAAAGAGAGAAAAAGAAGATTGAGAGTAAGAGATTGATACAATAGTGAGAGCGAGAGAAAAGAGGTCAAAAGAAAGAGTGAGAAAAAAGCAAAATAAACTAAAAGAAAGGGGGAGAGAAAGCATGAAGAGTGAGAGTAAGAGCTTAAAGAAATAAAGAGAGTGAGAGAGGAGAGAGGAGCAAGAGATGATTCAAAGAGTAGAGAGACTCAAAAGAGATAATGTGAGAGAAGGGGAGAGAGAAGAAGTCGAAGGGAGAGAGGGAGGGATGGAGATAGAGATCTAGGTGTGGGACAAAGAAGAGTGAGAAAAGAAGAACAAAAAGAGAGAAAGAGAAGAAAGTACAAAAGAGAAAGAAGATATGGAGTAGAAGATAGAGGAGTAAAAAGAAGAGAGTAAGAGAAAGGAACGAAAAATTGGAGAGAGAGAGTGAGAGGAAGAGAGAGTGGGAGAAAGAGGAAGGAGCGAGAGAATAAAGAGAGTAGAAAATGAGAGATCTCACCAGAGTGAGAAATAAATATAAAGATATGGAGTGAGAAAGGAAAGAAAAAGAGAGAAAGAGAGTAGGAGAGTGAGGAAGTGAGAGTGAGAGAGGGTGAGAATGGGATAGTGGGAGGGAGAGGAAAGAGTGTGAGAAAGAAATAGAGCATAAGTGCAAGAGAGAGGGAGAGAGAGAAAGGGATTGAGAGACAAATAGGCCAAGAGTGGGAGAGACAGAGAAAGGGATTGAGAGCAAAATAAGGCAAGAGAGAATGAGATAAAAGAGAGTAAGAGAAATGTGTGAGGAGAGAAGGACAAAAGAGGGGGCGAGATAGAGAGAAGGGGGAGAGGGAGAGAGTGGGGAATAGGAATGGGAGAGATAGTGGAAGGGAGAGAGAAAGAAGAGAGAGAAACAAGTGAGGAAGCAATAGAGAGAGAAAAGGAAGGAGGGAGAGAGAGATGTAAGGTGAGATATAAAGAAAGAAATAGATAGTATTGAAGGTGGATAGAGGGAGAGCGAGGCAAAGAAGTAGGGAATGGAAGAGAGAGGGATGAAAATCGATAGAGAAAGCTAAAGAAAGAAAAAGTGAGAGAGTGAGGGAGGGTGAGAGGAGATAGAAGGTAAGGGTGAGTTGGTAAAAATTAAAAAATAATGGAAAGTGAATATAGCAGAGGTATCCAAATAAAGGGATGGAGAGTATGGAGAGTAGATAAGTGGAAAAGCAAGTGTGTGTTTGTGAGAGAGAGAGATACAGAAGAAGTGAGATAGATATATAATGAGTGAGAAAGAGTGCAGGGGGAAAGGATAATGCAAGCAACTAAGAGAGATAGTGACAGAGAGATGAAGATAGTGAAAGAGAGTACGAGAGAGTGTGAGAGAAAGAGGAAAGAAGAGATAGTAGGAAAAGCGAAAGGGAGTGTTGGGAGAGAGAGAGTGATAGAGTAAGAAAGAGAGAGAGATAGTGAGAGGCAGAAGTGAGAGAGAATAAAGAGCAAAAGAGTGATAGAGTAAGTAAGAAACAATGATTGAGAGAATGAGGGAGATAAGGCTGAGAAAGTTAGAGTAAACAAGAGAGGGAGAGGGAGAGGGAGAGAGAGTTAAAGAGAGGATTAAAGATGCAGATAGAGAAGAATGAGTGAAGATAGGAAGAAAAAAAAGAGTTAAAGAGAGGGTGAGATGTGAAGAGAGAGAAGAACGAATAAAGATAGGAAGCAAAGAAAGGGAGAGGTGTTGGGAGGTTTTGGAGGTGTGTATGAACTTAGAGTGGGGTAGGATAGAGAGAGATAGAGCAAGAAGTGAAATTGAGAGAGAGCGAGTGATAGATAATGAGAGAAGAGAGTAAGAGTGTTAATA
>NEWO01000220.1:293493-308941 GCA_003013225.1 Phalaenopsis aphrodite
ATAGAGGGAGAAAGATAAAGAGAGTGAGAATTAGAATGAGATAGAGAAATAGAGGGAGAGAGAGCATGAGAGATATATAGAAAGAGCTAGAGAGAATAAGTAAGAGGGAGAAAGAAGTGGAGAGAGATAGAGGGAAAGAGAGAGGGTGAGAGAGAGGGAGAGGGAGTGAGAGGGAGAGGGAGGGGAGAGAAAGAGAGGGAGATAGAGATATATATAGAGTTGTGAAGTAATAGAGTGATAGATATTGAGAGATAAATTGAGAAAAAAGTGGAGTAAGGTTGAGAGGGATAGAGAGAAAGATAGAGCTAGGTTCATATGAGAGAGAGAGAGGAGCAAGAGAGAGAGAAATAAAAAGGGGATGAAGGAGACAGAGAAAAAAGAAACATAAAAAGATAGAAAGTGAAAGGCAAAGAATGAATCAAGGAGAATGAGAGACGAAGAGCAAGGGGAAAGAGAGAGAGAGGAAAAGGACAACAATGAGACTTAGAGAGTTGGAGGAGAGAGGGAGGGAGAGAAAAAGGGAGAGAGATATAAATAAGAAAAAAAAAGGATGGGGGAGAGGCGGAGAGTGAAAAATTGAGAGACACAAGGGGTTATGGAGAGTGGGAGTGAAAAATCAAGAGAGAGAGAGAGTTTTTGAGAGAGGAAAAGGAGGGAAGAAGAGAGATGAAGAGAGAGTGTACGCATAAAAAAGAGAGAGAAGAGTAAGCAAGAGAAGGGAGAGGGAAAAAGAGAAAGGGAGGAAGAGAGAGATAAAGAGAATGAGGGAGGGCAAATTATAAAATGAAGAGAAGAAGGTAAGCCGACTAGGGATAAAGAGAAACAAAGTAAAAGAGCAAGAGAAAGGACTTATAGAGAAGTGTCGGCAAGTGAATGTGAGTGATAAGGAGAGAGCGACCAAGGGAGAAGAGAGAGAAGAAAATTAAGGAGAGAGGGAGGGATGAGAGAGAAAGTGAGAGAATGGAGAGGGAGGGTGAGAAAAATATAGAATGTGAGAGAGAGAAAGGAGAGAAAGACAAATAAAGAAAGATTGCAGAGAGGTTGAAAGAGAAAGGAAAGGTGGAAGGGAGAATGAGAGATAGTAAAGAGAAAGAGCGATCAAGAGAGAGAGGGGGGAGATTTCGAGAGTGAGAAGAGTGAGAGTGTGTGAGAACAAGAGTGATATTATAGAGCGAGGGAGAGATAGAGATGAAGAGTAAGTGAGGGGGAGAGGGAAGAAGGGAAATTGAGATTGTGAGTGCAAGCTAAAGAAAGCTGGAGAGAGCAAGGGTGAGATGGAGCAAGCAAGAAAGGAAGAGGGAGGAGAGACAGAATAGGGATAAGGGGAAAAATGCAAGAGGACAGATACAAGAAGAGAAAGAGAGAGAGGAGGGACATATAGAGAATCAGATAGAGGGAAAGAAAGAGAGAGAGAGTGTGTGTGTGTTAAAAAGAGGGAGAGCTCAAAATAGAGTGAGGGAAAGGATGGATTAAATGAGAGAATATATAAAGAGAGAGTGTGAGAGATGAAAGGAGAGAGAGGTGATGAGAGAGGGGGGAGAGAGAGAGAGAAACAGAAGGAGTGTTAAAGAGGATAAAATGCAAGGAGAGAGATGAAGGGAGTGAAGGAGAGATGGAAGGCATGACTGAGGGAATAGGAGAGAGAAGAAGAGAGAGAGAACATAAGAAAAGAGAGAAAAGGAGAAATGGTGGAGGCTAAGAGATGGTTAGAGACACAAAGAGAGAAATATATAGATGAGAGATAGAAAAAGCGATCAAGAGTAAGAGAGGGTAACAGAGGTAGAGATTGATGGGAGTGCTAGAGAAATGAGTGAAGATAGTGATAGGGAGGAAAAAAAAGGGAGTGGGAGAGAGAGAATAAAAGTTAAAGATAAAGTGGCAAAAGGGAGATAGAAAGTGAGGGGTTAAAGAGGGATAGAAGGGGAAAGAGATTGAGTTTGAGAGAGAAAGGGAGGAAGAGAGAAAGGAAGGGAGTGAGAGATAATCACTTCCTTGTTTATCTTCCTCACTTTTTATCTCTCTCTCCCACTCTTTCTTACTATTCTCTATCTTACGCGCTGTCTCTCACTTCAAATATCTCTCACCAACTTTCTCCGCTCCTCTTTCTCTCTCCTCTCTCCCACCTCTCTCTTACACTCTTACCCTTTTCACTCACTCTTACTATATCTCTTGCTCTTGCTCTCTCTTCTCTCTAGCTCACACTCATGCTCTTCTTTCTATCTCTCTCTTTGTGTCATCCTCTCTCATAATTTATCTCTTTCTACTCTCTTTTGACCCTCCACTCTCTCTGAATAGAGGGAGGGAGAGAAAGAGAGGAATGGTGAGAGGGTAGAAAGAATTGGAAGTGAGAGTGAGAATAGAGAGGGGGAGAGAGAGATCAAGCGTGATCGAGAGAGCTAGGTGTGGAAGAGAAAGTCAAAAAATTTAAGGGAGAAAGAAAGAGAGCAAGGAAGAGAGGGAGGAGCGAGCGAGGGAAAGAGAGTGAGAGGAGCAAGAGATAATGATTGGGAAGTGAGGGTGAGAGAATGATATCATGAGTAAGAAAGGGAGATCTATGAAAACTGAGGGAGAGTGAGAATAAGAAAGTTATGAGAGAGCACATTTAGCGATAAGAGGGAGTGAGATAGCAGGGAAGGAAGAGCGAGGGAGAGAAAATGATGAAGGGAGAGATAATAAGGGAAATAAAGAAGCATATAAAGATAAAGAGAGATGAAGAGATGGAGAACAAAACTGAGAGAAGAGAGAACAACATACGAGGGTGAGAAAGAGTGAGAGTAATGATAAGAGAGAAGAAAAGAGCATTGGAGGGATAGAGAACAGATAGAGGGGCAATGTGAGAGAGGGAGGAGAAGAAGAGAGTGAGGGAGAAAAGGATGGAGGGAGATATGGAGAGAGAAAGAGAGAAAAAAAGAGAGAATGAGACAAAAGAGCATGGGAGGGAGGGAAGGAGTGAGGGGTAGAAAGAGTGGGGTAGATAGGGAAGGAGAGTGATAAAGAGAGAAAGAGAGAGAGGGTGAGAAGGATGGGAAGAGAGAAGAAAAAGCAAAGAGTTAGAGGAGAAATAGAGAGTGCGAGTAAGAAATTAGTGTGAGAGATATAGAGTTTTCCATAGAGAGTGAGAGAAAGAACCTGAGAGACACGGGAGCAATAAAAAGAGAAGGGGAGAGAGAGAGTGATAGAAAATGAAAGAGTGAGGGAGGATGGGTGAGAGAGAATGATTGAGAGATAGACAAGAGGTTGTGAGAGATATAGAGATTTTAATTGAATGAGAGGGAGAGTAAGAAAGAGAGCGAGGAAGAAAGATGAAGAGAGAAGAGAGATAGAGTAAGAAGAAGGAAGGGAGGGAAGGAAGGCAAGAGAAAAAGAAAGCAATAAATAGGAAGATGTAGGGAGAGTCATAGACAGGGAAATAGAGATAGAGGTGAAGAGGGAGAGAGGAGGCCTAACAATGGTAAAGAGATAAAGTTGAAGTGAGAATGGGAGTGAAAAAAAAAGAGTGTTGTTGAAAGGTGAAAAGATTAGGAGAGAGTGCAAAGGATGTAGAGCATTAGAAAAATATTAGGGAGGGATATTGTGAGTGAGAGAGAAAAAAAGGGAAGGACGGAAGGAGGGAGGGATAGAAATAGAAAAGTACGAGCTAGAGAGAAGGACAGATTGAGAGAGAGGAAAGAGGGAGAGTGGGATGGAGAGTAGAGAAAGTAGGTGGATAGGGGGATAGAGGGGTTGATAATGCAAGAGATATAAGAAAGGAGAGAGTGAGCACAAGAAAAAAAGAGAGAGAAATGAGAGCAAGAGAGATAGGGGAAGAGAAAAAGGTAGGGTGAGAGAGAGACAGTGAGATAGAGAGAGTGAGAGAAAGAAACATGATAGATATATTAGAGAGGGATGAGATTGAGGGAGAGTGTGTGATAGTGATATATAGAGGGGGTGAAGAAAGAGAGAGATGAGAGAAAGTGAGAGATGAATAAAAATGTAGATATAGTGAGAGTAAAAGAGAAAGAGGGAGAAAGATGGTGAGAGAGTGATAGAGCAAGATCGTAGGAGAGGGAGAGAGAGAGAGAGAGAGATTGATAAAAATCAAGATCATGTAATAGAAATGGGGAGAAGGAGAGAAAAAAAGAGTTTTTAGGGGGGATGGAGAAGGAGGAAGGGTTTGAGGGAGTGAGAAAAAAAATGGGAGAGAGAATGGGGGTGAGAGCAAAAGTGTAGAAGAGAGCAAGAGAGAATGACAAGAGAGTTAGAGAGAATGAAAGAGATAAAGGGACGTATAGAAGATTGTATGAGAAAGGTGAGAGAAAAGTGAGAGAAAGAGAGATAGATGGATAGAAAGCAGGAGAGTGAGAGACAGGGTGGGAGGGAGAAAGAGGGAGGTTAAGAAAGAAAGAGTGAGAGATAAAGGTAAAGGAAGTGAGGGAGAAGGTGAGAGGGATAAAGGGAAAGAGAGAGGAAGTAGAGAGGTAATAGTTTGAGAGAGAGTGTGAGAGAAGAGTGGGGAACAAGAGATAGAAAGAGCCGGAGAGAAAAAAGAAGCAAAATTGATTTAAAAAGAGGATGAGATAGTGAATGAGATGGATAGAGAGTGATGGTGAGGGTGTGAACAAAATAGAGATTTACAGAAGTGAGAAATTAAGAAAGAGAAAAGGGAGAGAGAGAGAGACTGTGGAAGGCAGAGACAAAGAGATAGTGGATGAGTGGAAGGTGTAGAGGGAAAGAGAAGATCGAGAGGGAAAAGATGATGGAGAAGAGAGAGTGAAACAGAGTAAGCAAATGAAACAGACAAAATAAAGAAGAGAGAATGAGAAAGATAGAGAGAGATTGAGGGAGGTAGAGAGGTAGAGAATGGAGGGTAGAGAGAGAACGAGAAAGAGAAATTGTGAGAGAGGATGGAACAGGGAGGGGGAGAGAAAGAAGAAATATATATATATATATATATATATATATATAAGGGGATATAAGGAGAGAAATATATTCAATGGATGGGGAATAGAGAGAGAGTGAGGCAAAGAGGTAGGGAATGGGAGAGAGAGGGATGAATAGCGAATGAAAGAGCACGAGGAAGTGGAAGTGAGAGAGTGAGGGAGGAAGGGAGTTATCAAGAGAGTGAGGAAGAAGGCATGAAAGGGGGGAGAGAGAGAGAATAGTGATAGACAAGATAGAGAATATAGATGGTGAAAGTTAATGAGGTTTGAACGGAGAGTGATAGATCGCAAGAGAAAAAGAACAGGCATAAGATTGAGAGGGAAAAATAAATATTGAGAGAGAGAGAGATAAAGGTAGTGAAAGTTAAGAAAATAGTAAAGATGAGGATGAATAAGAAGAAAATCAAGGAGAGAGGGAGCTTGGGAGGGAGAAAGAGAGAAAAAGTTACCGAGGGTGATAGAGTGAATAGAGAAAGAGTTTTGAGAGAGAAAAGACTAATAGAGGGAATAATGAGAGAGATATCAAGGGAGAGTGGGAGAGAGAGGGAGTGAAAATGCGAGAGAGAAATGTATAGTTAAGTGATGAGATGGAGAGAGTGAGACAACAAGAGAGAGGCCGAGATTAGCAGAGAGAGATTGAGGGAGAATAATATAGAGAAAGAAGGGATAGACGAGGAGAGAGAGTGAGAAGGTCGAGAGAGAATGAGATAAGAATGGTGAGAGAGACCAAACAAAGAGAGGGAGGGTCAGAAAGTGAGAAAGAGATTATGGGAGAGAGAGAAATATTAAGAGAGGGAGTGGAGACAAAGGGAGGAAGAGAATTAAGGAGAGAAGTATAGAGAGGGAGGGAGAGAGGGAGGGAGGGCATGGGAGAGAGGGAGAGTGAAGGTGAGCATGTGAGAGAGATCGAGCAACATATTGAGAGAAAGAGAGATTGAGAGGACAAGAGAGTGTGAGTGAGAGTAGAAGAGATAGGGAGAGAGAGAGATAGCAAAAAGGTGTTAGAGAAAGCAAGGAAGAGGGAAAGAGAAAGGTGAGAGGGAGGGAAAGGGAAAGAGAGAAATTTAGGGATGGAGGTAGGGCGGGATAGAAAGATGAAAGTGAGAGAGGAATAGAGGGAGTTTAGGATAGAGATAGAGGATAGGAGAGAGAGAGAAAGTGACAGAGAGAAGGGGATTGAGAGAAAGTAAGAGGAGAGAGAGAAGGGAAGGAGAAAAAGAAGAGAGAAATAAAAGGGAGGGACAGAAAAATTGAGAGAGGAAGAGAGGTATAGAAGGGAAGAGAGATGGAAATACGGAAGAAGAGAAAGAGGGTGGTAAAAGGAGGTAGAAAGAAAGTGTGTGATGGTTTGAATGAGGAGAAAAAAAGATATTAGGTGGGAGAGAGAGAGAGAGAATTAAAGATTGTTGTCAAGAGATAGAAGGAGAGAGAGTTTTGTTTAGATTAATGAGTGGGAAAAAGAGAAACATATGGAGAGAGAAATAGCAAGAGAGAGTATAAAGAGAAGAGAGATAAGGTGAGAGGGAAAAGAGCTAAAGAGGGAAAGAAGGAAGGAAGGAGGGAGAGAGGGAGAGAGGGAGAGAGAAGGAGATGAAGATCTATTGAATAAACAAGAAGGGAGGGTGAGGGAGAGGGCAAGAGAGAGTGAGGGAGAGGGCAAGAGAGAAAGAAAGAAAGGAAGGGTAGGTAAGGGAGAAAAATAGAGAGAGAGGGCTAGGATTGAGAGAGAGAGAGAAGAGAGAGAAGAACGTGAATGAGAGAGAGAGTGAGCGAGAATGAGAGCAAGAGAGACATAGAAGAGCAAGAGATAGAGAGTGATAGCGAGGGATAGAGAGTGAGAGAGTGATAGAGAGAAGAGATAAGGAGAGAGGTAGAGAGAAATTGAGGGAGAAAAATAAAGATGTATGGAGGGAGGGAGGGAGATAGAGGGAGAGAGTGCAAGAGATGGAGGGTAGAGAGAGATAAAGTAAGAGAGAGTAATAGAGAGAAGATGGATAAATTGAAAGTGAGGGAGGGAGAGAGGGGGCGTGAGAGAGAGAGAAAAAGTGAGAAAGTGAAGAAAGAGAAGCTATAGAGAGATAAGGGATAGTTAGAATAAACAGGACAATGAGAGAAAGAGAGAGAGAGAGAAAGGAGAGGGATGGGGAGAGGGAGCTTGAGAAAGGGAAAGAGAGAGAGAAGGATGTACAAGAGGAAAATCTTGAGAAAATATAAAGAGAGAAAATTGCGTGAGAGAGAGAGTGGGAGAGAAGCAAGCAAAGATTAGGAAGATAAGAGAGTGATAAAACTATAAGAGTGAGATAAAGAGAGAGAGGAAGATACAATGAGAAAGAGAAGAAGGGATGAAGAGAGAGAGAGATAGAGGAAAAGAAGAAAAGAGAGGGTGAGAAATAACGAGAGTGGGAGAAATGTGCGTGTGAGAAATATGAGGGAGGGTCAGAGGGAGAAATAGTGACAAACATAGATAGTTGGAAAAAGGCAGGAGAGGGAGAGGGAGAGCGAGAGATAGGAAGGGAACATGGTGAGGAAAAGAGAGGGAGGGTGGGAAAAGGAGGGAGGAACAAGAGAGTGATGGAGAGGGTAGGGGGAGTGAAGAGAGAGAGAGAGAGGGCAGAAAAAAGGGCATGGGAGGAAGAGAGATAGAGAGGAAGTTCCAACAGAGGTAGAGAAATAAAAGGAGGGAGGGATGGAGGGAGGGGGGATACAGTGGATGAGTGTGAGAGAGAGAGAGAGAGAAAGAGAGAGTTAACAAGATAGATGGAGGGAGAGAGTTAGAGATGAGTGAGAGAAAGAGAGAGAAAAGGTAATGAGGGAGAACTAGAATGGAAGGGTGGGAGAGTGAGAGAGAAAACCAAAAAGGAGAGAGTGATAGGTGTGTTAGATATAGAGTGAAAGTTTGAGAGGGAGAGAGGGTAAAAGTATGTGGGAGAAGATACAAAATAAAAAATAACAAAAAAGAGAGAATGAGAGAGAGTGGAAAAGAGAGTAACAGATAGAAAATGGAGATAAGAAGAGAAGTAAAAGAGATCAAATAAAAAAAATCAAGGGAAGAAAAGAGAGCGAGAGGGAGAAATAGTGACAACAATAAATAATTGGAAAAAAGCAGGGAGAGGGAGAGAGAGAGCGAGAGATAGGAAGGCAATATAGAGAAAAATAGAGAGTGAGGGTGGGAAAAGGAGGAAGGAACAAGAGAGTGAAGGAGAGTACAGGGGGAGTGAAGAGAGTGAGAGAGAGCAGAAAAAAGAGCATCGGAGGAAGAGAGATAGAGAGGCAGATCCAACAGAGGAAGAGAAATAAAAGGAGGGAGAGAAGGAGGGAGGGAGGGAGGGAGTGCGTTAAAGAATAGGAGAGTGAGGGGGAGAGAGGAGATAAAAAAATGTGAGAGAAAATATAGAGAGCAAGGGAGGGAAAAAAAAGATTAGAAGAATAAGAGACAAAAAAGTGAGGGAGAGAAAAGAGAGAGCGAGAAAACATTATGTGAGATGGTAGAGAGAAAGCAAGGTAGAGAAAGGGGGGTCAGAAAAATAATAAGGGAAGGATGCAGATATATTTAGAGAGAAAGAGAGAGAAAAGAGCTGAAAAGGGGGAGAAGACATGGAGAGAGAGTGTGTGTGAGAGAAGAGATTGAAAGAAGAGACGGAATAAAGAGGGACTGAGGGAAGGAGGGACTGTGGAAAGAACGAAGGAGAGAAAGGGGTAAAGTGAAGAGTTATATGAAGGGTGGGAGGGTGATAAAGGGGGATAATGAGAGAAAGAAAGTGAGGGGGGATTGAGCAAACAAGAAACAAGATTGAAGAGATAGACGAAGGGATGGGGAAATAGAAATGGATGGAATGAGGGAGCGGGGGCATAAGAAAGTGAGATTGAGAGGGAGGGAAGTAGAAAAGAGCATGAAAGAATGATAAAAAGAAACATGGAAGGAGAGAGGGAATGAAAATTTAAGTGAGAGAGAGGCACAAGAGTAGGCAAAGAGATCGAGAAGGAAAGAGAGCAAGCAACAGGGAGATAACCAGAAAGAGAAAATGGAAAAGCTTGCTATTTTTTCACTCATCTTTTCTCACATTCTCTTCTCACTCTTTCTTTCTATCACGCTCTGCCTTCCGCTCTCTTGCTTTCTCTCCTCTCTTCTTTTCTCTCTCTCCCTCTCTCTCTCCCTTTCTCTCTTCTCTTTCTTGTTATTCACTCTCTTGCTTTCTCTCTCTTTCCATCTCTATCTCTTTACTCCCCCACCACCTCTCTCGCTATCCCTTTCTCTCTATCTATCTCTTGTTCTCTTTCTTCTCTAACTAGATCTCTTCTTTCTTATTCTAAATCTCTCTCCCTATCTCTATCTCTTGCTCTCTATCCTCTCTCCCACTCTATCTATTACCTTCTCACCCTTCCTCCCTCTCTCCCTCCTTCACACTCACTCTCACTTTCTCTCTTTCTTTTTTGCTCAATCAATCTCTCTCCCTCTCTCTCTCTCTCACTTCTCTCTCTCTCTCTCACTCTTCATTCATTCATTCACTCACTTTCCTTCTATATCTCTTTGCTATTTCCCATATCTTTCCTCTCTCTCTCTCTCACTTGCTCTCTCTTTTCTCACTTTAGCATACTCCCTCTTATATTTCACTCAATATATTCTCTTGTTCCCTTTTATTATCTCTCATACTTTCTCTCTCTCTCGCTCTCTCTTTCCCTCACACTCCCCCTGTCTCCCCCTTTATATCACTCTCTTTGACATACCCTCTCTCTTTCTCCCCTCCCTCTCTCGTTCTCTCTCTGTCACTCTCTTTCTCTCTCTTCTCTTTACCCTATCTTGCATGCTAAAATTCCTTCTCTATCTTTTGCTCTCTTTATCCATTTCTATTTTGTCACTCTTCTTTTCTCACTCTCTCTTTCTATCGGTTTCTGCCTCCCACTCTCTTGCTTTCTCTTCACTATCCTTTTCTCTCTCTCCCTCTCTAAAATTCCCTCAATCCATCCCTTCCTACTCTCTATCTCTTTTCTTGCTATAGTATTCTCTCTCTCATCTTTCACTCTCCCAATTCTCTTGCTCCTTTTTATTCTCTCCAACACTTTTTCTCTCTTGCTCTCTCTCCCCCTTTCCCACCCTCCATATCGCTCTCTTTTTTCTACCTTCTCTTTATCTCTTTCTCTCTTTGGACCTCCTCCCCCATTCTTCTTTATTTTTGGTCCTCCCTCTTTCCTTCTCACTCTCTGCCACTTTATCACACTCTTCCTCTTCCCTTCCCGCCACCTCTTATTCTCCATTTCCCTCTATCTCACTCTTATATCTCTGCTCTCTCACTCTCTCACTCTTAACTATACCTCCCTCCCTCCATCACTATCCCTCTCTCTGCTCCTTGCTCTCCCTTCCTCCCTCTCACTTTATCCAATCTTTCACCCTCTCTCTCTCTTTCACCCACTATCCCTCCCTCTCTTTCTTTTTCTCTTATAATATCTATCTTCTCTCCTTTACTCTCTATATCTGTTTAGCTTTATCTCTTGCATGCTTTCTCTATCAATCTCCTCCTACGCCCCTCATTAATTTCTATTCTTTACCTCCCCCAATATTTAATATCTCTCTCCCTCACTCTTGCTCTCTTTATATCTCTCTCACACTCTTGCTCATGCTATTTCTTTCTATCTCTATCTCACTATATCCAGTCTTTCTCACTCTCTTCCCTTCCCCTTGCTCTCTCTCCATGTCTTTCCTCCTCTCCCATACTCGCTCTCTCTCTCCCATATGCTCTATCTCCCTCTCTCTGCTGCCCTCTCTCTCCCACTCCGTACCTCTACCTCACTCTCCCCTTACACTTTTCCCTTTCTCTATATTACTTTCGTTCTTTATCTCTTCCACTCTCTCTGTCCCTTTCACTCTCTTCTTTCTTATTTCTCTTGCTCCAATGTTTGCTCTCTCTCTTCTTTCTCTCACCCTCTCACTCCATCCCTCTCTCTCTCCCCTCTTACTCCCCCTCTCTTACTCTCTTTTCTATATTCTCTTTCTTGTTATTTTTCTCTCTCTTGCTTGCTCTCCCTTTCTTTCTCTATCTATTTCCTCCCTCTCCATCACTCTCACTTTTCTCTCTACTCTTTTCTATCTCACCATCTCTTTCTCTCTCTCGATCTCTTGCTTCTCAAACTCACTCTTTTCTTACTTTTTATATTTTTTCTCACACTTTCTCACTTATCCTCCCATCCTCCTTCCCTGTCTCCCTCCCTCACTCTCACTCACTCATTTTTTCTCTCTCGCTCGCTCTATTTATCTCACTCACCCTCCCTCTCTCCTCCATGCCTTTCCCTTTTCTTGCTCCCTCACTCACTCTCTCTCTTCTTTTTCTCTCTTTAATTATCTCCCTTATGCATCCTCTCTTTCTCATACTTTTTATTCTCTATCTTCTCATTTTTTGCTCTTACTTCCCTTTTATCTCTTTCATTGTCTTTATCATTTCTCCTCAACCTTCTCTTATACCTTTTCTCTCTATCTCTATGCTTTATCACTATCTCTTTCTCTCTCTTTTCTCACTCTCTCTCTCTCTTCTCTTCATTCTCTCTCTCATGCTCTCACTTCTCTCTCTTACTCAGCTTGTCTCTAACTTTTACTCTCCCTCTCTCTATCACTTGAACTCTTTTACTTTATATCTCTCTCCCTTCATCTCTCTCCATTTTTTTCTCAGTCTAGGTTTATCAATCTATTCTCCTACTTCATCTTTTCTCTCCCTCCTTCTCCATCTCGCTCTGTCTCCTTATTTCTCTATCTCTCTTTTACTCTCTCTCATTCTCTATCTTTCAAACTCTCTCTCACCCTACCTCTCCTGCTCCATTTTCTCTCTCTCTTTTTGTCTCTCTCCTCTCTTTCTTTTCTTCTCTCGATCCCTAGCTTCAACTCTTCCTCTCTTTCTCTATCCCTCTCTTCTCTATCCCCCTCGCATTCTTTACCTCTATCCCTTTTTTATCTCCTCTCGTTCTCTCTCTCCCTCCCTTTCCCACATTATCTCTCAATTTAATTTTCTCTCCACTCTCTTATTTATCCCTCTACCTTCTCTTACTTATGTAGCTCTCTCTTCATTATCATGCTCTCTTAGTGCTTCTTGCTCTCACTCTCTCTCTCTCTCTCATCTATATATCTCTCTTTTTTCTCACATGGCATCTCTCTTCTCCTTCTTCTCATTCTGTCTATTCTATCTCTCAATCATTTTCTCTCTCTTTTTTAATCTCCATCCTTCTCTTTCTCTCGCTCCGACTGTCTTTATCTCTGTCTCACTCGTTTCATTTCATCTCTTGCCCTCTCTCTCCCACTATCTCCCTCTCTGTCTTTCAACTCTCTTTGTCTGCCTCTGTCACTCTCTCTCCCTCCTGCTTCCCCTTCCACTCACTCGTGCCTCCCATCTCTCCTTTCATCATGCCTTCATCTCTCAATCTCTCTCCCTCTTTCTTCTCTTGTCCCGCTCTTTTTTTTTATTTCTCTCTTTCTCTCTAACTATTTCACTCTCTCCCTCCTTCCGTCCCCCTCTCATTTTCTCCCTCTTTCTCCCTCTCCCTCTTTGTATTCTTATATATTTTTCTCTCCCTCTTTCTCTCTCTCCCACTTTGTCTATTTATATATCCATCGCTCTCAGTCTCTCTCTTGCATTCTCAATCTTTCTCTATTTTTCTCTTCCTCTCTCTCCCTCTCTCTTTCATGTTATCTCTCTTGCACTTTCTCTCTCGTCTCACTCTTTCGCAATGCTTTCTATTTCTTTCTCTCCCGCCCTTTTGCTTGCACTTTTTTCTCCCTCTACCTCTCTCTCTCTCTAACACACACATGACCTCTCCCTCCTTCTCTTTCTTTTTCTCTTTGTCATGCCTTATATCTCTCTTACTCTACCTCTATTTCTCTCACTCCTTAATATCTCTCACTACTTATACTCTCTCTCATGATCCCTTTGTCTTTCTTTTTCTACTTTTCTCCCATTCTTTCTCTCTCATTCCCCTTCTCACTTCACTATCTCACTCTCACTCACTTCCTCTATCTCCTTCTCTCTTTGCCTCCCTCCCTCTCGCTATTCCTCTCCTAATCTCTCTTCCACTCTCTCATACTTCTCTCTATTCCTTGATCTCTCTATCCAACTCTCTATTAATATTCCTTGATATGGCTATTTTTTCGCTCTTTCTCCGTCCATCATTGTCTTCCTCTCACACACTCCCTCACTTGTTATCCTGCACTAACTCTCCCTCTCTCGCTTACTCTTGCAATCTTTCTTTCTTTCCGACTCTCTCTCTCTCACTTGCACTCTTCATCTCATCCTTCCGCCCTCCCACCCTAACTCTCTCTATTCTCTCTCTTACTCTGTCTCTCTCCCTTTGTCACACTCTCTTTCACTCTATTTTTCTCTTCTCCCGTTCTCTATTTCCTTTCATTCTCTCGCTTTCTCTTTTCCTCACTTCTCTTAGTCTCTCTCTGCCTCTTTTCTCTCACTAAATACTCTCAATGTTTCTCTCTAATTCTTTTTATCTTCCTCTCCACTCCCTCTCTTCATCTCTCAAATTTTCTCTTTCTTCTTTCTCCATCTCACTCACTCTATCTCTCTCACTCTATCTTTCTCATTCTCTATTTATCTGTTCCTATCCCTTTGATTTTTTCTCTCTCTTATTCACACGTTTCCCACCCTCTATCCTTTCCTCTCTCCATAGTCTTCTTCCAATACCTTTCGCTCTCCCATACATTTATCCCAAACTCTTTCTAGCGCTCTACCTCTCTCTGACACTTCCTTTAACCCTTGCTCACTCTTTAACTTTCTCTTCAACACTCCCTTGCTCATACTCTCCCCCTCACAGGTTGTCGTTCTCGTTCTCTATATCTCTATTCACACTCTTCTATTTCTTTTTTTTCTCTTTATCTCTCCACCTCAATCCCATCCTCCCTCCATCTCATTCTATTTTAATGGTCTCTTTTCTTAACTAGCTCTTTTATCACAAACTCTTTTCCATATTTATCTCTATTATCACACTCTCCTCCCTCTCTCTCTAACAATCTCATGCTGACTCACCATCTCACTTTCTCTCTACGACATTTGCTTATACTCTCAAAGTTTTCTCACCCTCTATCTACCTATCTCATACTCTCTCTATCTCTTTCACATCTCTCATTTTCTCTCCTCTCTCCCCACTATGCCACCTCTCTCTATCAATTTCTCACTCTCAATCCTTCCATATATCTTTTTCTATCTATTTCCATCACTTTGTCTAACCTTTTTCACTATCTTTTTTCTTTCTTTCCCTCCATCCCTCTCAACCTCTATCCCCCTCTTTATCTGTCTCTCTTCATCTTTTTTCTATCTTCCTTCTTTTTCTTGCTCTCTCCCATGCTATCTCTCCCTCCATTGTTAAATTATTTCTTTCTCAACCTCCCTCTCCCTCTCTTCCCTCTTTCTTTATTCTCCCTCCCTCCCTCTCCTCTTCTCTCCTTTCGTCATTTTCTCTCTTCTCCTTCTCTCCCCCTCACTCTCTCTTTTTATCTAACTCTTTCCATCTCTTTAGCTCTCACTTTCACCACCTTTCTTTCTCCTTTACTCAGACTTATTCTTCTCCTCCCTCTCTACTTTTTCTCACTCTATCATTCTCTCTCTTCCCTCTATAGTTTTCTCTCGCTCTCTATCTCAATTTTTCCCTCCCCTCTCTCCAACTATCTCTACCTTATTCGCCTCTCACACACTCTCTCTACCTCCTTTTTGTCTCTCCTCTTATTCTCTCCCTCTCTCCTCCTTCTTGCTTGCTATCTTTCTCTTTCTAGGTCGCTCTTCGCCTAACTCTCTCTGACTCCCACTCCACCTCTTACTATCTCTCTTCCCCCCTCCACATTTATCTTACTCCCTTTTTCTTATTTCCCCTCTTCTTTCACTCTTCTCTCTCTCTTTCTTGCCTCATCTCTATTTATCCATCTCCCTCTCTCTCATAATCACTCCATCTATCTCACACACCCTTTCTTCTCTCTTTATCACACTGTTTTCTCTCTCTCTTTCTCTTTATCTCAATCTCTCTCCCTTGGTCTTAAACTTATTATTTCTCTCTCTATCTTTCTCATGCTCTCTCTCCTCCTCTCTCTTCTCTTTCACCTCTCTCTTTTTCGTCTCTTTCTATCCATCCATCCCGTTCTTTCTCCTCCAATTTACCAAACCTACATCTCTTTTTTTTTCTCTTTTTTATCTCCTTTCGTCTTTTCATCTATCAGCCTCTCTCTCTCCAAATCTCATTTCATATGTTTTTGCCTCCCTCTCTTTCTCTCTTCTCTCTCCTCTCACTCTCACATTTATCTCTCTTAATCTCTCATTATCACTCTCTCTACCTCCCTCTATTGCTCTTTCTCGTGCTCTTCTCTCTCTCCTCTCTTTCTCTTATTCTCCCAAAATATATCCCTTTCTCACTTTAACTCTCTCAAGCTATCTTATTCTTGAAATATCTTGCGCACACACTCTCTCTCTTCAACATACATTCTTCTATTTTTACCTAACCCTCTTTCACTCATCTAATTATCTCTCCCTCTCTCTTGCTTTATTTCTTGCCCCCTG
>NEWO01000220.1:309201-322369 GCA_003013225.1 Phalaenopsis aphrodite
TCTTGAAATATCTCACACACACTCTCTCTTCAACATACATTCTTCTATTTTTACCAAACCCTCTTTCACTCATCTCATTATCTCTCCCTCTTTCTTGCTTTATTTCTCGCTCCCTTGTTGTTCCCCATCTTTCTCCCCTTCCCCTCTATTTTATTTTTTCTCTCTCACTCTCTTCCCCTCCTTCCCTCTCACCCCCTCTCCCTTCTCTTACTCTCTCTATCTCTTACTTTTCCTCTCTCTCACACACACTCTGTCATACTCTCTCTCACACACACACACATGTTATCAAGCTTTTCTTTATCCATCCTGATCTCTCCCTTTCTTTACCTCTCTTTCTCTCTCTTGCTCACACTCTCTACTACACGTAACTTTCTCTCTCTCCATCGCTCTATCTATCACTTGCTCTCCATCTCACACCCTTGCACGTTCTTTCTCTCTATCTCTGGCTCTCACTCTCTCTTGAGCTCACTTCCTCTCTCCCTCCCTCCGGCTATCTTTGCCTCCTCCCCTACTACGATCCTCTTGCTCTTTCTACCTCCACCATTCTTTCTTTTGCTCCCTCTTCTCTCACTCTTTATTCCCTCTACGTTTTTCTTTCGCTCTCTCTATCTCACTCCCTATAATAACAGTCATTACGATTCTCTTTCTCTAATTTCCGCTTGCTCTCTTTTCTATCTCTATTTATTTTTTCTCCTTATTTACTCTTTCTCTACCTCTATCCCCCACTCCCTCTCCTTCTATCTCTCGCTTCTTTCCCTCGTTCTCTATGTTTCTCAGTCTCTCTCCTCCCTCTCTTTTACACCCTCTTCCTCCCACTCTATGCTTCTCTCCCTCTCCATTTTCTTCACACACTCTCTCTCATTTATTCTCCTTCTCTCCTTCATTATCTCCCTCTCACTCATTCTCTCTTGATTTATTTTCCCTCACTCTCTTTTCTCTCTCCCTCTCCCTCTTTCACTTTTTCTTTCCTTATCTAAATTCCTCTTAGCTCAATCTCTCTCGTTACCTTCCTCTATCTTACTATCTCATTATCTCCCTAGTCAATCCATCTTTATCGCTCTCTTGCTCTCTTTTTTCCCTTTTACTATCTCTTCTGTCATTCTCCCTTCTCTCTCTTACCTCACTCTTTCTCTTCTCTATCCCTCAACAACAATCTCTATCTCGGTTTCCCTCTTTTATCTCTCTCAATCCCCAACATTTCTCCCTCATAGTTTCCCACTTTCTCTCATACTTCTCCCCTCTCCCTCAGCCTATCTCTCACTTTTTTCTTAGTTTTGTTCTAATACTCTCCCTCTATATATATATAAATATATATAAACCTCGCTCCCTAGCACCCTCTCTCTCTCCCTCTTTCACACTTTCACTTTCCTTCCGTATCTCCTAATCTCTTTATTTCTCTCTTATCCCTCTTTGTCCTTCCATATCTTATATCCTCTTCTCTCTCATAATCTTTCTCTTTCTCTCATTCGTTCTCTCTCACTCTCCCACCATTGTTTTCACTCAATCTTTCCTCCCTCAATCTTTCTTATGCATTAATTCTTGCTCTCTAGGTCTCCTCAATGTACCTCACTCTTCTCTCTCCTTTTCACCCACTCCCTCTCATTCTCCTTAGCTCCCCTTCTTACACTCCATCTTACTCTATCTTTTGATCATGCTATTTCTCTCTCACTCTCTCCTCTATCTCTCCCTTAATTCTTCTTTCACTCTTCTTTATTATTTTCCCTCCCTCTTTCTCTCTTTCTCACTATCTACTCTCTCAATCTTATTTTCTATTTTACTCTCTTTTCTATGGTTCTCTCTCTTCTACTTCACTCCTCTCCATATTTCTCTCCCTCTATCTCACACTCCCTCTCTCTACTACTCTCTCTTAGTTCCACACCTTCCTAGTTCTCTCTCTATCTTCTCACTCAATCCCACTCCCCACCTCCCTCTCTCCCTATCTCTTTCTAATCTCCTTCTCTCTCTCTCACACTCACTCTACTATTTTCCTCTCTTTATCTTTCACTCATCTCTATTGCTCTAGCTTCCCACAGCCTGTCCACTCCATTTCTATCCCACACTCTCGCATTTCTGTTTGCTCTTGATCTCTCTTTAATCCCTCTCATTCCTTCCCCCAGTCTCTCTTTCTCACAAACTCAATCCTCTCCTTATTTCATCACTCCATATTTCTCTCCAGCTACCTCACCATTCCTTTCTATCTTTATTCTTCTCTTTTGCTCTCTCTAGCTTTCTTACTTCCATATTCACTTAGTCTCTCTAACTCTCTTTCTCTTTCTCCTACCCTCCTTTTCTTTCTTTCTAACTTCATAACTTTAGTTCTTTCTCCACCACTCCATCCCTTGTTTCTCACCTATCTTTATTTTTTCACTCTCTCTCTCCATCCTCATTTCCCTCCTTCCCTCTCTCCTTATCTCTCTTATCTCTATTCTCTCTTTTTCTATCTATCTCGCTCTCTTTCTCTCTCTTTCTTTCACTTTGCTAATCTTTCCAGCTCTTTCTCTGGCTCCCCCTCTCCCTCACTCTCCCTCTCCCTCTTGGTCTCATCCTCTCCCCATCACTCTTGGGTAACTTTTTATATATCTTTTGTACTCAATCTATCTTTCTCTCACGCCACTCTTTCTCACTGTCTTTCTCACCCTCTTGCTCTCTCTTTCTATTCTCACTCTCTTTCTCTCTCTCTCATTATTTGAATCTATTAGTTTCCTTCCCTTTACTCTCTCTCACCTTCTCCCTCTCCCTTGTCCCTCTCCATCACTCTCTTTCTCTCTCTCTATCTCACTCTATCTTCTCTCTCTCTCAATCTCTCTCCCTTGCTCTCTCTCTCAAACTCTCTATCTCTTAATATCTCTTACCCATTCCAAACCTCAAAAACTCCCTCTCCAGGTCCCTCTTTCTCTCCTTTTTGATCTTCCTTCCTCTCTCCATTTTCCTCATTATTCTCCCCTCTACTCTCTCTATCTTCTCTCTCTTTCTTCTCTCACACCATTCATTGTCTCTCCCACCATCTCTTTCACTCCACCTCTTTTGACTGTCTTCTCTTTCTATCACTCTCATTCTCTCCCTCTCTTTCTCAATCTCTCACTTTTCTTACTTTATCACTCTCTCGCTCTCCCTCTATTCCTTGCTCTCAGTCTCATCTCTTTATCTCTCCCTACCACCCCCCACTCTCTTTATCACTCACCCTCTCCATCTTCCTCTCATACGCTTCCTAGCTCTTTCTCTCTCTCACGTTATTGTTATATCTCTCCCTCTCTCTTATGTTTTCTTTCTTTCAGCTTCACTTTTACTCCTTTTCTTGCTCTCTCTCTCTCACTTACTATCCCTAACTTTCTCTCGCTCTCTCTCATCTCTCCAACCCCTCTCTCACGCTCTATAACTATCTCTCTCCCTTCCTAGCCACTTTGTACCTCTTTCTCCCTCACTAACACACACACTCTCTCTCCCTCTATTTTTTTATCTCTCTCTCTCACTTCCCCTCGCTCACACACATACTCTCTCTCCCTCCCTCAACTCTCTCTCTCTCCACATTCTCTTCTCCCTCTCTAATGCTCCCTCTACTTCTCTCTCACTCCATACTTATCTTATTCTCTCTATCCCTCTCTCTCTCTCTCTCTCTCTCTACATCTCCCCCTACCACTCTATACTTCTCCCACTTTTCTCCCTCAATCTATCTCTCTCGCTTCTTCTGTCCACCTCCCTCTCTCTGTCTCTCTCACTCACTTGCACACTGTATCTTTCTCACTCTCTCTCCTTCTCTTTTACAATCTCTCTTACTCTTCTCTTTATTAGTCCTCTTTCTCACGCTTGCTATTACACCCTCAACTCTCTTCTTCTCCCTCACTCCCCAACTCCCTTTGTGTCTCACTCTCCTCTCCTTCCTCTCTATTTACCTCTTTCTCTTGCTTTATCACTATCTCATT
Organism: Phalaenopsis aphrodite; assembly: GCA_003013225.1. Lineage (NCBI taxonomy): Eukaryota > Viridiplantae > Streptophyta > Magnoliopsida > Asparagales > Orchidaceae > Phalaenopsis > Phalaenopsis aphrodite. The sequence continues at coordinate 313,122 of NEWO01000220.1, forward strand.
CTTCATCTCTTTTATTATCTCTCTTACTCTATCTACTTTTTCTCTCAGTACCTATCACTCTCTCACTTGCTTGCTGTCTCTTAGTTCCTATCCAATTGCAAAACACTCCCTTCCTACGTTCTCTTTCTATCTCTACTCATTTTATTGCTCTCCTTCCCTTTTTCTTGTTCACTAAATCACTCATGCTCTATGTTCACTCTCTCTCTATTTTCTCTCTATTTCTCTCTTAAACTCTCTATCCCACTCCCACTCTCACTCTCTTTCTCTCCCTCGTTAATCATCTCACCAGCTCCCTCTGCCTCTTTCACTTACTCTCCTCTTTACAATTTCTCATTTGCTCTCTCCTCTCTCTCACTCTCATATATTTATCTCTCTTTATCTCACTTCCTCTCTCCCTCTCTTCTCTCTATCCCCTACTTCCTTCCTTTCTCATTCTCTATTTCTCGTTGTCTCTCATTTGTTACTCATTCTATTCTCCTCCCTCTATCTTGTTCTGTCTTCCCTTACACTCTCTTCTATTTTTATTTCTCTCTCTCCCTCTATTGATACTCTATATTGAATTTTACTTTCACTCTTACTCTCTTCCTCACACTCTCTCTCTTTCTCACTCAATATACTCCCTCTTTTCTTCTCTCTCTCTATTTCACCCCCTTTCTCCCAATATTTCTCTTTTTCTCCCACTCTCTCTCCCTCAAGCTCATTCTCTCTTGTGCGTCCTTCACTCTCTTTTCTCTCTATTTCTCTCTCATTAACTCTCCCTCTTTCCTCCACTCTCTTAAAAAATCTCTTTCACTCCCTCCCTCTTTCTCTCTCTTACTACCTTATGTTACTCCCTCCTCTATGACTCTTTCTCTCCCTCCCTCTCCATCTGTGGGCCCCTCTCTTGCTCTCTTTTTAACTTCATCTCTCTTCCTCACTCTTCCTTTAGAGATTCTCCTATCTCTATTTCTCTCTCACTTTTCCTCCCTTACTCAGCTTCTCTCTCTCTTCAATTTCATTCACTTTACTCCCTCCCTTTCTCTCTTTAATCCTCACGATACTTTCTCACTCTTTCTTCTGCTCTCTCTCACACTCTCCCTCTCTCTCCATCTCTCTTTCACTCAATGTCATCCTCTCTCACTCGCTCACTCTTGCTCTTTCTTTCCTCACTCTCTCTTCTCTCTTGTTGTTGCTACCACTCTCTCTTTAATCTTTCTCACCTCCTCTAACTCTCTCTATTTCTCATTGTCTTACTCTCTCCTCCACTCTATCCTTACTTACTCTTTCTCTTGCTTTATCGCCCACTCTCTTTTTCTCACCTTTCACTCTATCTTTGTATTGCTCTCTTCTATCCCTCCCCCTTATCTCTCTCTCTCACTATTTCTCACTTTCTTTTATGCTTCTCTTTCTCTCTCTCTCTCTCTTTTTCCCTCCCAATTTCACTCCCTCCCTCTCTCTTACACACATCTTTATCTCTCTTTATCACACACTCTCTCTCACTCTAACTTTCCTCTCTCTCACTCTCTCTTTGGCTCTATTTCTCTCTTATTCTATCTTTCTCGCCCCTCTCTCACTCAAGATAAAGAATATTAAGAGAGTGTGTGGGATGGAGAGGGGTTGAGATGGAGAATAATGAGAGAGGGTGTGATGGAGAGTGAGAGACGACAGAGAGAAAGAGTAAGGGAGAATTAGGTAGAGATTTATAGACAAAGAGAAAGAGTGAGTAAAAAGAGAGTGGTCGTGGAGTGAGAGAGAGAGTGAAAAGAGAAAGAGGGAGAGCATAAGTGTGATGTGCAAAGAGAGAAGAGAGAGATAAAGAGGGAGAGTGAGAATGAGCATAGAAAAAGAGAGATTGAGAGGTTGAGAAGAAACAAGGATAGGAGTTAAAAATGGGGAGAGAGTGATGAGTGAGCGAGAGGGTAGAGAAGAGAGCATGAAATAGAGAGATAGAGAGTGAGAGGTAAGAGAGGGACGAGAGAGAGAATGTGAGTGACTTGAATAGAGTGAGACATAATTAGATCAATGTAGACAAAGAGAGGGCCAGAGGAAAAGAGAGGAGGGTGAATCTATTAGAAGATTGAGAGAGAGAATTTGGAGAGGCAAAGAAAGGGAGAGAGTGAGAGAGAGCAAGAGAAAGAGGGAGTAATAAGGAGGGAGTGTGAGAAAGATGGGAAGAGTGGGAGAGAGCTAGAGAGAGAAAAGAGAGAAAATGAAGACTGAGCTAGAAAAGAAGAAAGAAATAGTGAGAGCTAGAGAGAGTGAGAAAGAAATAATGAGAGGGAAGAGAGAGGGAGAGTGATAAAGCAAGAGAGAGAGAGATGAAGAGAAGGACAGAGAGAAAGAGAGGACTGGTGAGAGGGTAGAAAGAAAATGGAGTGACAGTGAGTAATAGAGAGGGGGAGATAGTGAGAAAAGATAGAAAAGAGGGAAATCAAGTGTGATAGAGAGAGGGAGGAGTGAAAGAGATAATCAAAACAATTAAGGGAGAGAGAAAAAGAATAAGGAAGGGAGTGAGGAGTGAACGAGGGAAAGAGAGTGAGAGGAGCAAGAGGTAATGATAGGGAAATAACGGTGAGAGAATGGTATTGTGAGTAAGAAAGAGAGACATAGGAAGATTGAGGGAGAGTGAGAATAAGAAAGATATGAGAGAGAAAAGATAATGAGAGAAAAGAGAGTAAGAGGGAGAGATAGGGAGGGGGAGGTAGAGCAAGGTATAGAAAATGATGAAGGGGAGATAGTAGGAGAACTAAAGAAGGTATAGAGTGAAAGAGAGATGAAGAGAGGGTGAACAAAACTGAGAGAAGAGCGAACAACATAAGTGGGTGAGAAAGAGTGAGAGTAATGAAGGGAGAGACAAAAGAGCATTCGAGGGATAGAGAAAAGAAAGAGGGATAGAGTGGGAGAGAGAGGAGAAGAAGAGAGGGAGGGAGAGAAGGATGAAGGGAGATATGGTGAGAGAATGAGAGAAAAGAGAATGAGAAAAAGACATGTTAGAGGGAGTGAAAGAGCGAGGGGTAGAAAGAGTTGGGTAGATAGGTAAGGAATTGGATAAAGGGAGAGAGAAGGGGTGAGAAGGATGGGAGGAGAGAAGAGAAAGGGAAGAGTGAGAGGAGAAATAGAGAGTGCGAGCAAGAAAGAAAGTGAGAGAGAAAGAGAGAGATAAATGGAGATAGAGTTTGCAATAAAGAGTGAGAGAAAGAACCTGAAAGAGGTAGGAGAGATAAAAAGAGAGGTTGAGAGAGGGAGTGACAGAAAGAGAAAGATTGAGGGAGGAAAGCCAAGAGAGATTGATTGAGAGATAAACAAGAGAATGTGAGTGATAAAGAGTTTTTAATAGGATGAGAGCAAGAGTAGAAAGGAGAGTGAGGGAGAAAGATGAAGAGAGAAAAGAGATAGAGTAAGAGAGAAGGAACGAAGGGAAGGAGGGAGAGAGAAAGAAAAAGAAACAAATAGGAAGATATAGAGAATCATAGAGAGGGAGATAGTGAAAAAGATGAAGAGGGAGAGAGGAGGCCTAACAATGGTAGAGAGAGAAAGTGGGAGTGAGAATAGGAGTGGCAAAGAAAGAGAGTGCAATTGAAAGGTGAAAAGATTAAGAGAGAGTGCTAAGAATGTTGAGCAATAGAAAAATATTAAGGGAGGGAATAAAGATATTGTAAGAGATAGAAAAGAGGGGAGGTGGGAGGGAGGGAGGGATAAAAATAGAAAAGTATGAGCTAGAGAGAAGGACAGAATGAGAAAGGTGAAAAGATTAAGAGAGGGTGCAAAGGATGTAGAGCAATGGAAAAATATTAAGGGAGGGAATAGAGATATTGTTAGAGAGAGAAAAGGATGCAAAGGATGTAGAGCAATAGAAAAATATTAAGGGAGGGATGTAGATAGAAAAATAAAGGTGAAAATATTGAAAGAGAGTGCAAAGGATGTAGAACAATAGAAAAATATTAAGAGAGGGACAGATAGAAATACAAAAGTATTAGCTAGAGAGAAGGACAGAACGAGAGAGAGGAAAGAGGGAGGGAGGGATGGAGAGTAGAGAAAGAAGGAGGATAGGGGGTTAGAGAGGTTGATAGTGCAAAAGATATCAAAAAGGAGAGAGTGAGCACAACAAAAAAAAGAGAGAAATGAGAGCAAGAGAGATAGAGGAAGAGAAAAAGGTAAGTTGAGAGAGGAAGAGAGTGACATGGAGAGAGTGGGAGAATGAAACATGATAGAAAGATTAGAGAGGGAGGAGATTGAGAGAAAGAGTGTGTGATAGTGATATATAGAGGGGGCAGAGAAAGAGAGATGAGATAATGTGAGAGAAAAATAAAGAGGTAGATATAGTGAGAGTGAAAGAGAAAGAGGGTGGCAGAGTGATAGAGCAAGATCGTATGAGAAGGGAGAGAAGGAGATTGATAGAGATCGAGATTATGCAAAAAGAGATGTGGAGAGAGAGAAAGTGATAGTAAGGAGTCTTAAGAAGAGATGGAGATGGAGATGGAGGAAGGGTGTGAGGAGGAGAGAGGGAGTGATAAAAAAGAGGGAGAGAGAAAGACTGAGAATGAGGGGGAGAGCAACAGAGTGGGAGAGAGCAAAAAAGAAGAGCATGGGAGTTAGAGAGAATGAAAGTGATAAATGGACGTAGAGAAGATATTATGAGAAAGGTGAGAGAAAAGTGAGAGAAAGAGAGATAGAGGGATAGAGGGCAGGAGAGTGAGAGAGAGGGTGGGGGAGAAAGAGGGAGGTTAAAAAAGAAAGAGTGAAAGAGAGGGTGGGAGCAAGAAAGAGGGTAGTTGAGAAAGAAAGAGTGAGAGATAAAGAGAGAGGAAGTGAGGGAGAAGGAGAGAGGGATAAAGGGAGAGAGGGAGAAAGTAGAGAGATAAGAGTTTGAGAGAGAGTGTGTGAGAGAAGAGAGGGGAGCAAGAGAAGAAATAGAAGGAGAGCAAAAAGAAGCAAAAGTGATTTAAAGAGAGGATGAGATAGTGAATGAATGGAGAGAGAGTGATGGTGAGGGAGTAAAGTGAATATAGATCAAGATAAGTGAGAAATTGAGAAGGAGAGAAAGGGAGAGGGAGAGACAGTGTGGGAGGGAGAGACAAAGAGATAGAGGATGAAAGGAGGGTGTAGAGGGAAAGAGAAGATCGAGAGAGAAAAGATGAGGCAGAAGAGAAAGTAAAATAGAGTAAGTAAATGAGACAGACAAAATAAAGAACAGAGAACAAGAAAGATAAGAGAGGGTGAGAGGTAGAGAATTGAGGGTAGAGAGAGAACAGGAAAGAGAAAGTGTGAGAGAGGATGACACAGAGAGGGAGACAGAACGAAGATATATATTTAGATATATATACATATATAAGGGAAGATATAAGAAGAAAAATATATATAATGAAGGGGAATTGAGGGAGAGTGAGTCAAAGAGGTAGGGAATGAGGGAGAGAGGGATGAATATTGAACGAAAGAGCACATGGAAGTGAGAGAGTGATGGAGGGAATCAGCGATAGTGAGGGAGGACGGGAGTGATCAAGAGAGTGAGGAAGAGAGCATGAAAGGGGAAGAGAGAGAATAGTGATAGAGAAGAGAGAAAATATGGATGGTAAAAGTTAATAAGGTTGGAACAGAGAGGGATAGATCGCAAGAGAAAAAGAGCAGGCATAAGATTGAGAGGGAAATAGAAAAAGAGATATTTAGAGAGAGAGAGAGAAAGGTAGTAAAAGTTAAGGAACTAGTAGAGATGAGGATGAATAAGAAGAAAATAAAGGAGAGAGGGAACTTGGGGGGAAAAGAAAAAAAGGAGAGAGGGCGAGAGAGTGAAGAGAGGAAGTGTGTTGAGAGAGAAAAGACTAATGGAGGAAATAATGAGAGAGAGATCAAGGGAGAGAGGGGGGAGAGAGAGTGAAAAAGCAAGAGAGAAAGAGATATTTAAGTGATGATATGGAGAGGGAGAGAGAGAGTGAGGGAGAAAGAAATCAAGAGAGCATAGAAAAGCAAGAGATAGAGAGCAATAACAAGGGATAGAGAGTGAGAGAGTGGTAGAGAGATGAGATAAGGAGAGAGGTAGATAGAAATTGAGCGAGAAAAATAACGAGAGATGTATGGTGGGAGGGAGAGAGATAGAGGGAGAGAGTGCAAGAGATGAAGGGTACGAGAGATATAGTGAAAGAGAGTAATAGAGAGAAGATGGATAGAGTGAAAGTGAGGGAGGGAGAGTGGGGGAGTGAGAGAGAGAGAGAGAAAGTGAGAAATAGAAGCTATAAAGAGATAAGTGAGAGTGAGAATAAAGACGACAATGAGAGAGATAGAGTGAAAGGAGAGGGATGGACAGAGGGAGCTAGAGAAAGGGAAAGAGAGAGAGAGCAGGATACACGAGAGGAAGTGCTTGAGAAAATAGATTGGGAGAGTAGGAGAGAAGCGAGAAAAGATTAGAAAGAGAAGAGAGAGTGGTAAAATGATAAGAGTGAGAGAAAGAGAGGGAGGATGATACAATGAGAGTGAGAAGAAGGGATGGAGAGAGAGAGAGATAGAGAAAAAGAGGAAAAGAGAGAGTGAGAAATAGAGAGTGAGAGAAAGTGGGAGTCAGAAAAAAGAGAGAGTGAGAAATGAGAGTCCATCTTAGAGTGAGAAAGTAAAAAATAGAGATTAAGTGAGAGATGAACGACAACGATAGAGAGAAGGTGAGATAGAGTTGGAGAGAGAGTGAGCGAGAGAAAGAAAGAGTGAGAGAGAGAGAGTGAAAGGGTGAAAAAGGGAGGGAAGGTTGGAAGGAGGGCATGGAAAAGATAAAGAAAGCATGAGATAGAGGAAAAGAGAGCAAGAGAATACGAGCAAAAGAAAAGTTTGAGAGAGAGAAGAGTGAAAGAGCTAGAAAAACTGAGAGAGAGAGAGCAAGCAAGTGAAAATATAGAGAAGGAGAGAGAATGAGCATGAGGTAGAGCAAGAAAGAAGAGAGTGAGAAAAGAAAACAAGAGAGATAGAGCGAGGATTGAGGAAGGGAGAACAAAGTGAGAGAGAAAGAGAAAGAGAAAGTGAGAGAGAGAGACGATGAAGTAGGAAAGAAAGATAGAGAGAGGATAATATCGTAAAGAAAGAGAGAAATAGAGAGGGGAGGGGAAGGTAGACAGGGTCACTTGGTGAGAGAGTGAAAAAGAGATCTTTATTTTTCTCTCTCTGCCCTCCCCATCACTCTCCATTCCTCTTTCGATCTTTCTTTCTTTATACTTGCACTTCCTCTTTCTCTCACTTTTGCTCTATCTCTCTTTCTTCCCTTAGTCTCTCTTATTCCATCTCTCTTTGTCTCTCACTCTCACTTGCTCTTCATTCTTCTCTCTCTTTTTCTTGATTTTTTTTAATGTCCATCTCTCACCCCTTTCTCTGTATCTCTCTTTTGTTTTTTCTTAACTCTTTCATACATTTCTCTCTGTCTTGCTTATTCTTCTATCTCTCTCCCTTATATTATTCTTCTAGCTCTCTCTTTTATGTCAAGCTCTCTTACTCATTCTTACTATAACTCCCTCTCTCTCTTCAAACTCTCCCTCTTTCTCTCTCATAATCTCTCTCATCTCATTCTTCTATTCTATTTGTCTCTCACTTCTCACTTTGCCTTCATTTTCCTTGCTTTCTTCTCTCTCTCTCAGTTTTGCTCTCTCTTTGTTTGACTAAATCTCTCTCACATTCTCACACTCTCGCTTTCATACTCGCCTGTTCTTCCTCGCTCTCTTTCTCTCTCCATCCCTCCCCCTTCCTTTGTCCCTTCATCTCCTTTCTCTCTATTCCTCTCTATCTCTCATTACATTTGACTCATTTAAGTCTTCCATTATTCCTTCAATCCCTCCCTCTTTCCTTCCATCTTAAACAACCTCCTTATTCTCATGTCTTCCATCCTTATTCTCTCATTTCTCTCATCAATCTTTTCCTCTCTTTTCTCTCTCACTCTCTCCCCTTAGCTCCTCTCTCCTCATCTCCAACCTCATCCCCTCTCAGTAAGTCTTTCTTTTTTTATCTCTTCTTTTATGTATCTCTTCTCTATTGTCTTTCTCTATCTTCTCATTATATCCATCTCTCCCACTCCCTCTCCCTCCCTCCTCTCTCACTCTACGTCCCTTCATTATCTCTATCTCTCTCCTTGTCTTCTACCCTCCCTCAATCCCTCACACGCACTCTCTCATGTTCCTCCCTTCGCTTCTTGCTCCCCCTTTCTCACTCAATTTACTCCTGCCATCTCCCACACTCACTCACTCACTCGATCTCTCTCCCTTCTATTGCCTCTCTCTTTCACACTCGCTAAATATCTTTTATCTCTCTTTCGTTTCTATGTCCCTTTCTCTTCTACCCTTTTCTACTCTCTCTCCTTCTCCATCTTTCCCTCCCTCCCGCCCTACCTCCCTACCTACCCCTAACTCTCTTGCTCTTCACCCTCTCTCTCCCCCTTCTTTCGATCTTTCACTCTCAAATGCTCTTCATCTTTATCTCATTCTCTATTTATCTATCTATCTTACTTCTATTATTCTCTCTTGCTTCTTCCTTATTTGTCTCTCAGCTTCCCTTACTCTTCATCCTGTCTATCTTTTTGTTGCTCTACTTCCATCTCTCTCCTACCTTATCCTTCCCTCTCTCTATCTTTTTCCATCATTTCTCTTTCTCTCTCTGTCCTCCTCTCTCTCATTCTCTTTCTAATGCTTTTTATTCTCTCACTTCCCTGTCTTAATCTCTCTTCCCTCTCTCTTACTCTTGTTTCCTCTCTCTCTCCCTTGCCCATCCTCCCTCTCTTTGTCTCTCTCCTACTCTCTTTTCTATCTGTACCCATTCTTTCCCTCTGTTTTGTATGCAATCTATCTTCCCATATTTATTGCTTTGCTCCCTCAATCTCCCTCTCTTTATCTTCCTCCCTCTCACGTACACTCATGCTCCCTCTCTTCCTACTTTTTTAGGTCTATGTCACTCTCCCTCGCCTTCTTTTTTACTTTATCTCCTCTCTCCTCTTTCTCTCCCTCTCTATATCTCTCTCTTGTGCTAAATCAATCACACTCTCCATCTCCCTTTATTTCTCTAATCTCTCTCCCTCACGCCCTCTTCCCCACTCTCTCACTCTCTGTCTCTCCTCTTTCATTTCTCTCTCTGTCTTTCTCTCGTTCCGGCTTACTCTCTCTATTATCTCACTCTCCCTACTCTTTCGATCTCTCTTTTCTTTCTCTCTCTCTCTCTCTCTCACTTACTCTATCTCGCTATCTTTATCCCACCCTCTCCCTCTCTCTCTCATCTCTTTCCTCTCTCTCACCCACTCTCCCTCCCTTACTCCC
>NEWO01000220.1:322470-350238 GCA_003013225.1 Phalaenopsis aphrodite
GTCTTTATTTCTCACTTTCCCTCTCTAGATTTACCAGCCTATGCTTTTCTTCTCAATCTGTCCCTTCCATCCTACCCGCCTCTATTCCTATTATCTTCTTATCACCGCCTCTCGCTCTTTCATTTACTTACCTTTCTCTACCCATCTCTCCATCGCCTCAATAAATTTTTATCGCTCTCCCCCTCTCTTCTCATTCTTTTTTTATCTCACAAGTTTTATTTTTCTTGCTCTCTTTTCTTCCCTGTCCTAGTCTCTATGACTCTTTCTATCTTTATTCTCTTTCTCCCTCACAACGCCGCTATCTCGCAATCTCGCTCCATCACTCTCACTCAGCCCACCCTCACTCTTCTACTCTCCCTCTTTATTTTGTTCTCTCTACCACTCTTCATCCCTCGCTCTCTCCCTCCTTTCCTCCTAATCCATACCTCTACCTAGATCTCACTCCATCCCACATTTTTCTATATCTATCTCTCTCTATCTCTGTCATCCCATTTCTCTCGCTTTAATCTCTCCCATCCACTCTCTCTCCACTACCACCCTCCCTCTTTCTCTCTGTCACTATTTCTCTCTCTATCTCAATCTCTTCAGATGCTCACTCATCTCTAATTTATTTATCTTTTTTTTATATCTCATGCTATCCTTCCCTCTCTCTCTCTATCTCTATTCATTATCTTTTCTCATATTCTCCACCTCTTTGTTTCTCTCCTAAAATCTTTGCTATCATTCCCTCTCTCTCTCTCTTCCCTCCCCATCTCTCTCTATTCCTCTTTTAATCTTTCTCTCTTTATCCTTGCACTTCCTCTCTCTCATTCTCTCTTGCTCTATCTCTCTTTCTTCACTTAGTCTTTCTTACTCCATCTCTCTTTATCTCTCACTCTCACTTACTCTTCATTCTTCTCTCGCCTTCTCTTGCTCTTTTTAATAGCCCATCTCTCTCTCCCTTTCTCTGTATCCCTCTTTTGTCATTCCTTATCTCATTCACACTCTACTATCTCTCTATCCTGTGTAGTCTTTTGTCCCTCTCCCTCATATTATTCCTCTAGTTTTCTCATCTATGTCATCCTTTGTTACTCATTCTTACTATCAATCTCTCTCTCTTTTCTCCCTCTCCCTCTTTTTCTCTCATGATCTTTCTCATCTCATTCTTCCTTTCTATATGTCTCTCACTTCTCTTTTTGCCTTCATTCTCTTTAGTTGCTCTCTCTTCTCTCTCTCACCTTTACTCTCTCACTCTCTTTGCTTCACTAAGTCTCTCTCACTTTCTCACTCTCTCTCTTTCTTACTCACCTTTTCTCCCTCCCTCTCTCTCTCCATCCCTCCCTCCCTTCCTCTCTCCTTTCATCTCCTTTCTCTCTCTTCCCCTCTCCCTCTCACTACCTTTCACTTATTTATGTCTTCCAATATTACTTCACTCCCTCCCTCCTTCCTTCCATCTTAAAGAACCTCCACATCTCATCTCTTCCTTCCTTTTCCTCTCTTTTCTCTCCTTTTTATTTCCCTTTTGTCTCTCTCACTCTCTCCCCCTTGCTCCTCTCTCCTCTCTCACTCACCTCTCTCTTTATCTCCGACCACATCCCCTCTCATTAATTCTTTCTTTTTTTATCTTCTCTCTTTTAAGTAACTCTTCTTTATCTTCTTGCTCTATGTTCATCCATCCCCCCACTCCCTCTCCCTCCCTCCTTTCCCACTCTATGTCTCTTCATTCTTTCTATCTCTCTCCTTCCTTCCATCCCTCCCTCCCTCCATCCCTCACAAGCACCCTCTCATGTCACTCCTTTCATTTCTTGCTCTCCCCCTTTCTCACTCACTTTACTCTAACTATCTCCCACGCTCCTTCACTCACTCGATCTCTCTCCCTTCTATTGCTTCTCTCTTTTATACTTGATATATCTCTTTTATCTCTCCTCTGTTTCTATGTCCCTTTCTCTTCCACCCTTTTCTGTTCTCCCTTCCTCGCCCTCTCTTCCCTCCCTACATCCCTACCACCCTACCTGCCTCTAGCTCTCTTGCTCCTTACCCCTTCTCCCCTCTTTTTATATCTCTCTCTCTTGAATGCTCTTCATCTCTATCTCATTCATTATTTGTCTATCTCTCTTTTTTCTCTTACTCTCTTTTATTTGTTCTCTATTTGTCACTCACCCTCCCTTACTCTTCATCCCCTCTTTCTTTCTCTTACTCTACTTGCATATCTCTTTTTCCTTCTCCCTCTCTCTCTATCTTTCTTCATCCTTTCTCTTTCCTTCTCTCTTCCCTTCTCTCACATTCTCTCCCTAAAGCTTTTATTCATTCACTTTCCACTCTTTCTCTGTCGCACTCCTTTCTCTCTTTCCTATCTCTTACTTTTGTTTTCATCCTCTATCCCATCCTCCCTCTTTCTCCCTATCTCTCTCCCTTGTCCATCCTCCCTCTTTCTCCATGTCTATCTCTTACTCTCTTTTTTATCTATTTCCTTTCTTGCCCTTTGTTTATTTTGTAATATTTCTTACCATATCTATTGCTTTGCGCCCTCACTCTCTCTCGCTTTATCTTTCTCCCTCTCACGTACACTAATTCTTGCTCTCTCTTCCTGTTATTCTGATCTCTCTATCACTCTCCCTCCTCTGTCTTACTATCTCTCCTCTCTCTCCCGCTTCTCTTCCTCTCCGACCTTGCCTCCCTTATGGTCTCTCTCTTATTATAAAACTTTCACTTTATTTCTCTCTCTCTCTCGTGTTAAATAACTCTCACTCTCCCTCTTAATCTATTTCTCTAATCTCTCTCCCTCACTCCCTCTACCCCTCTCTCTCAGTTTCTACGCCTCTTCTCTTTCATTTCTCTCTCTTTGTCTCTTTCTCATTCAAACTTACTCTCTCTATTATCTCACTCTCATTATTCTCTTGCCCCCTCTTTTCTTTCTCTCTCATCTACTCTATCTCACTCTCTTTATCCAACCCTCTCTTCATCTCTATCTCACTCTTCCTTCTCTCATCTCTGTCCTCTCTCACCCACACTCTCCCTTCCTCCCTCCCTTTAGGTTTTTCCCTCTCAATCCATATATCTACTTTATTTAACTTCATGTCTTTCTTTCTCTTTATCTCTCCCTAGCTTTGTCATCCTCATGCTTTTCTTTTCTATCTGTCCCTTCCATCCTACCTCCCTCTCTTTCTATTCTCTTCTTCTCACTGCCTCTCGCTCTTTTATTTCTTATCATTCTCCACCTATCTCCACCTCGACTCAATAATTTTTTATCTCTTTCCTTCTCTCTTCCCGTTCTCTTCTTATCTCACCGTTCTATTTTTCTTGCTCTCTTTTCTTCCCTATTCCAATCTCTATGACTCTATCTATCTCTATTCTCTTTCCCCCCTACAATGCCCCAATCTTGCACTCTTGCTCCCTAACTCTCACTCAATCTGCACTAACTCTCCCACTCTCCCTCTTTCTTTTGTTCTCCCTACCACTTTTCATCCCTCGCTCTCTCCTTCCCTACCTCCCAATCCATACCTCTACGTTGATCTCACTTTATCCCCCATTTTTCTATATCTATCTCTCTCCTACTATCTCCCTCCCAATTTCTCTCTCTATCTCACTATCTTTAGTCCCTCACTCATCTCTAATTTCATTATCTTTTTCCTATATTTCATGCTATCACTCCTTTTCTCTCTCTCTCTCTCTCATTGTCTCTCTTACTAACTATCTCATATCACATTCTCCACCTCTTTGTTTCTGTCTTAACATCTTTGTTCACATTCCCTTTCTCAATTTCTCTCACTTCTTTCTTTTCTTGCTCTCTCTTCTCTCTCAATCTCACTCTTTCTTCTACCACTCTCTCTGTCTTTCTCACTCTCTATTCTTCTCTTTCTATTTCTCGCTCTTTTTCTCTCCCTTCCTCTTCCTTTCTCTTGCTCATACCTTCCATCACTTCTTTACTCCCTTACTCTCAGCTCTCTTTATCTATTCAACCTCCCTGCCTGTATCCTTAATCACTCGATTGTCTATGTTTTCTCTTGACTCCTATTTTTATCTCTTCTCTCTCTCTTCTTGCTAAATCTTCTCTTTATATCTCTCTCTTCCACTCTCCTTCCCTCCCTCCCTCTCTCAATCTATCTCTTTTCTCTCTTATGCTCTCTCCTTCCCTCCCTCCCTCTCTCAATCTATCTCTTTTCTCTCTTATGCTCTCTCCCACTTTTTCTCTACCTACCAATTACTTTCTCTCCCTCACTCCATCCCTCATATTCACTCTCTCTTGTCCCTCCCTCCCTCCTCCTAGGATCTCTCCCTCCTTGCCTCTCTCTGTGTCTCTCCTTACTCACTCTCTTTATCTTACTCTTTCTCACTCCCTCTCTCTTTATTTCTCACTCTCAGTCTTTTTCCCTCTATCTCTTTATCTTACTCCTCATTGTCTCTTGTTCTTTATCTCCCACCCTTCCTCTCATTTAGTCCTTTTATCGGTCTCAAACTCTCCAGCTCTCTCCCAAATTATCTTTGATTCTCTCTTTTTCTTCCTTATTACTCAGTCTCTCTCTTCTCTCTCTCACTCTGCTAATTTCACCCTATCTCTTCTCTCTCTCTTGGCCATCCTCTCTAGCATTATCGGAATCCCTCTCCCCTCACTCTCTCCATTTCACTTTGTTTTACTCTCTTTTCTCTCCCATCTCTCCCTTCTCTTTCAAGCTCTCTCACTTGCTCGTTCTCTTTTCTATTCTTTATCTCTTTGCTATTTCTATCTCTCCTCTGTCACTCTTCTTATCTCACTTTCCCTTCTCAATCTCTCTTACTATCTATCTCTCCCTCCTTCATTCTTGCTTTCCCTCCTCTCTCCTTCTCTCACTCTCCCTCTTTGATCTTCCCTCCACCTATCCCTCCTCAACTTTCTCAAATTTTCTTCTTGCTCTAGCTTGCTCTCCCTCTTCTTTCACTCTCTCTATTCTCTTGTTCCCTTTTTCTATTTCCCACACTTTCTCTATATCGCTATCTCTCTCTCTCATGCTCCCTCTCTCTTCCTTTATACTATTTTCTTTTGCCACCCTCTAACTCTCTCTCTCTTGGCCTCCACCCTCTTTATATATATCTCTTTTTTTCCTTCCTTTTTCTCTCTCTTTCTTGTTCTGACACACTCATTCTTCCCCCTCTATCTACCTCTTAATCACCCTTCAATTCATCTCACTCTTATATCTCTCCTCTTTCTCTGACTATCTTTCCCTCCCTTTATCATTACCCTTCTCTCTACTCTACCTCCTCTCTCAATCTCTTCTTTATATTTTCTCTCTATTATTCTCTCTTGCCCTCCCTCCCTCCCTCCTTCCTTCCTTCCCTCCGTCCTCTCTATCTCGTTTTTTCACCCTCAGTGTCCTTCTCTCACTCAATCTCTCCTCCTCTCTCCCTTCTTTTTTCTTTAACTATATCTAACCCTTCTCTTTTATTCTCTCCTTCTCTACCAATCTCTTTCTATCCCTCCCTCTCTCCCTCTTCTTTCTCTCTACCTAGCTCAATTACTTTTTATCTCCTTGCTCTTTTTTTTTCTCTCTCTTTCTTTCAATCCCTTGCTCTCCCTTTCTATCACTAGCCCTCTCTTTCACTTGCTCCCTCTCTTTATTACTCACTCCCTCTCTCCCACACTCTTTTTCTTTCCTTCTTTCTGTTGCTCTCTCTCTCTCACCCACTATCCCCCAATCTCTCCCTCTCTTATGGACTCTTTCTCTCTACTCTACCTCAACCTCACTCTCCCTTTATACCTCTCATTATCTTTATATCACATTCACCCTTTTATCTTCCACTCTCTAACTCTGTCTTCTGCTTAGTCGCTTACTCTCTCTTCTTTCTCTCTCCCAGTCTCTCTTTCCTTTTCTACTTATTTGCTTTCTCATCTTCTCTCTCACTTTCACTTTCTCTATATCTCTCTTGATCTCTCTCTTCTCTCACTCACAATTTTTTATACTCTCTCTAACTCCCTCTCTTTCCATATCTTACTCTCTCTCCTCTCTCCCGCTCTCTCTCACCCTCCCGCCCTCCTTCCCTCCTTCCTTCCCTTCCTTTATCACTATAATTCTCTTACTCTCTAACTTTTTTTCTCACACCCTATTACTCTCGCTCTATCACACTCTTCTATCCTTCTCTCACTTTGTCTCTCCCTGCCTCCCTGCCTCCCTCCCTATATCTTGATTCATTCTTCCTCTCTTCTCCCTTTCTCTCTATCTCCCTCTCTCCCCTCCCTCCTTCTCCCACTATCTCACCCTGCCTTTCCCATGCCTTTCATCTCTCTCTTCCTCCCTCACTAGCTCTCTCCTTAACTCTCTCTCTCTCTCTCTCCCTCTCCCACCCTCCATCCTCTCTTTCTCTTTTTTTATCCTCTTATTTTTGTTCTCTCTTTCCTTCTCTAACACGCTTTCTCTTTCATTTCCTACATCACTTCTCTCTAACATTATCCTTTGCTTTCTCTCTCTATATTTAACTTTCTTGATCTTTCTCATTTCTCTCTCCTCTTCTATCCTTTTCCTCCACTCTCTCCTATCTGCTCTTTCACTCTTCGCTCATCCCACTCACTTTGACTCTCCCTCTCTACTGTTCACTCTGTCGTATTCTCTCTCTCATGCTCTATACCTCTCCCTCCCTTCATTTCTCTTTCTATTTCATTCTTACTCATGCATTCTCTCTATATTTTCATGCTTCCACTTTTCTTTCTCTCATATCTCTTTCCTCTTCTATCCCTCCCTCTCTTCTCTCTCCCGCTCTCTCTTTCTCTCTTGATCTATCTCTCTCACTCTGACTCTCTCTCTCTACAATTCTTTCCATCATATTCTCTTTCTCATGCTCTACACCTCTCCCTCCCATCAACTCTTTCTGTATTTCAATCTCTCATGCATGCTCTTTCTCTATTCTCATGCTACCTCTTTTCTTTCTCTCTCTCCCACTCTCTCTATCTAACTCTTGCCCACCTCCCCCATCTTCCCTACTTCTCTCCTCCCTCTTTTCTTCTCACTCTCTCTTACTCTCTCCCTCTTTCTCTCACAATCTCTTCTCTCACTCCACCTTTTTTTTCCTTCTTCATCTCCCCTTCCCTCTCTCCAGCTTCTCTCTCTCTCTACTCTCTCTGAGTTTATCCTTCTTTCCCTCCCTTAATACCTCTCTCTCTCTTCTATCTCCTCTCTTTGTCTCTTCTCTCTTTTTTCTCCCTCTCACTGTCCTTCCCACTCTATTACACTCTCGCTTTCAAACTCACTCTTTCTTACTCTCTCCCTCTCCCATCTACTCTCTCTTCCCCCTTCTCCCTCTTCCTCTCCTATCCACTCTCTCTTCCTCCCTCTACCACTTCTACCCGATTTTCTCTCTCTCTCTCTTTTTCTCTCCCTCCCTTCCTTTCTCTCTTCCTCCCTTTATCTCTCTATCTCTTCTCTCTCTCACTCAATCTCGTTCTAATTTTATCCCTCTTTCACCCCTCTCTTTCTCTCTCCCCTTTGTTACTTTATCTTTTACTTTTCTTCTCTCTCTCCCACTATTACACACTCTCGTTTTTCTCTATCTTTTCTCATTTCTCTAGCTCTCCCATCAATCTCTTGCTCTCTATTTCTTTGTCTCTCTCTTTCTCTATCTCAGCATCTCTCTGCTCTCCCCATTTCTCCCTTTCTCTCTCTTCTCTTGCTCTCTCTCTCTCTCTCTCTCTTGTCCATTATCTCTCTCTCTCTCTCTCTCTCATCTTTCTCCTTTTCCCTCACTCATGCCTTCCATCTCTCCGTCACTCCCTCCATCTCTCTCCTTCCATCCTGTCCTCTTTAACTCTCGTTCTCTCTCATCACCCCTCTCTCGTTTCTTCTCTCTCGCTCTATCTTTTTATATTCTCTCATTCGATCCATCCTTTTTCTCACTCTATTTTGTGCTCTCCCTCTTTGTTGCACACAATCTCTCTCCTTCTTTCTCTCTATCTCATTCTCTTTCTCTCTTTGTCCCTCCCTCTCTCTTTCTCTTTGTATCTGTCCTCTTGCCTTCCTCCCCTTCATCCCTTATATCTCGCTGCTCTCTATTTCTTTCTTGCTTGCTCTCTCCCCCCTCACTCTCTCCCTCTTTCTTTTGCACTCACTCACATTCTTATTCCGCCCTCTTCCCTCTCCCCTTCACTTTCTTTTTATCTCTATCTCTCCCTTTCTCTCTTCTGCTCTCTTTATAATATCACTCTTGCTCTCAAACTCTCTCTTCCCAGTCACTAAATCTCGTGCCGCTCTCTCTCTTGATCTCTCTCTTCTCCGTTCTCTCTCTCATCCTTCCTCCCACCTCCCGTTTCTCTTTCACCATCTCTGGAAGCCTCATTCACTCTATCTCTTTCTTTCTCTTTCTCTCCTCTCTCCCTCTATCACTTTCTCTATCTATCTCACCCTCCTTCTCCCATTCTCTTTCTCTCCAATCCATCCCTCTCTCCTCAATTTCCTTCTCTCTTATCCCTTCGTCACTCTCTCTATCACTCTCATTAAATCTATGAAAATTCTCTATCTCTCCTATCTTTTGATCTTTCACTTTCTCTCACTCTATCCCTAGTTGGCTTACCATCTTCTCTCCCTTTTATATTTTGCTCTCCCTCCTCTCTATCTCTCACTCCCTCCCTTCCTCACTTTCCCTCTCCTCCCTCATTTTTATGCTTACACTCTCTCTTTATCTCTCTTCTTCACTCCTTTTCCTCACTCAAAAAGCCTCGCTCTCTTTCTGATCTCTCACTCCCACTCTTCATAACCCCCCTCTCTCTCATCTTCTTCAATTCTCTACCTGTACATTGCTCTCCCTCTCTTTGCTTCTTTCCTTTATTTATATCTCTCTCCCTTTTCTTACCCTCCATCTCTCTCTCCAACTCTCTAAGTCTCATTCTTGTCTTTTTCCTCTCTCTCTTTCCCCTTGCCCTTCTTCTCTTACTCTCCCTCCCTCTCCACCTACCTCTCACTATCATTTTATGTTTCTCTTCCATCTCTCTTTCGCTCCCTCCATATTTCTCTCACTCTTGGTCCTCTCTCTCTCTATTTCATCTGCATCTAGCTATCTCTTTCTCTCTATCTCAATCATGTCTTAAATAACAATCTCACTCTCTCTCATTTGCTCTTCTCTTTTTTCTCACTAACTCTTCCACTCTTTATTTTTGAATCTCTCTCACCATCTCTTTTACATCACTATCTCTTGCACTCTCTATCTCTCTCCATTCCTTTCTCCATCTTTCTTATTCTACCTATCTCTTTCTATATATCTCTCATGCTCTCTCTTCCTCTCTTTCTCTAGCTCATTCTAATTCTCTCTATATCTTTCTCCCTCCATCTGCCTCTATTACTCTCCCTCTCACTTTATCGCTCCCTCACTCTATATCTTTCTCTCTCACCCCTCTCTCTCTCCCCCTCTTTTATTATCTCTCTTGCTCGTTTCTCTCATTCTTTGTCACTTGCTCACTATCAATTTCACCTCTTGCTCTCTCTCTCTCTCCCCACTCCCACCCATTCCCTCTTTGTCTATCTCTCATGCCTACCCCACTCTAACTCCATACACACCTCCAAAACCTCTTAAGAATTATCTTTAATCATTCTTCTCTTTCTTCCCCTCCAAACCTTTCTTTAACTCTCTCTAGTTTTGCTTCCTATTTTTACCCATTCGTCTACATCTGACCCTCTCTTCATCACTTTAACTTTCTCTCCCTCTCCCTCTCTTGTTCATTGTAACTCCCCCTCCCCTATATCCCTCATTCTCTCAATCTTTCTTTCTTAGTTACGTTATCTCTCTTTTTCTCTCTCAAACCTCTCTTTCCTGTTCTATCCCTCTCCCTATCTCACTACATCTCCCTTTCTCTTTTCCTACTATCTCTTCTTTCCTCTCTCGCTCTCTCTCACTATCTCTAATGCTCTCTCTCTCTCTCTCCATCTCTCTCACTCTCTCTTTCTCTATTTACTTCTCTTGGTAGCAAGCACTATCCTTTTCCCTACACTATCTCTCACTCATTCTATATCTTTCTCACTTCCTCGCTTTTTTGTTTACATTTCTTGGTTGCAAGTGTTATCCTTTCCCCTTGCACTGTCTCTCACTCATTCTATATCTATCTCACTTTCTCTCTCTCTCTCTCTCTCTCACACACACACACACACACAGTTGCTTTGCCACTCACCCACTCTCCCTCCCTTTAGTTGGAGGGAGAAAGGAAAATTAGGAGTGGATGAGGAAGAGAGGGAGAGAGAGAAATAGTAAGTAGGAAATGAAGAACAAGTAAAGAAAAAGTAAGAGAGATTGAGAATGAGGGTTACAAAGATTGAGAGAGAGAGAGATAGTGTAAAGAGGTTTGAGGTTGACAGAAAGGGAGGGAGGTGGAGGGAGGGTGATCAAGAATGAAATTAAAGAAAAAATAAGAGGGAGAGAGTATGGGAGAGAGAGATCAAGATGAAAAATACAAAGAAGAGAGTGAGGAAAAATTAGAGAGAAATATGAAGGGAGTGAGAGTGAGAGTGAAATTGTGTGATATAGAGAGAGTGGTAGAGATATAAAAGAAGAGAAATAGAGAGATATAAAGCGATATAGAGAGATATAGAGAGAGCAAGAGAGAGTGAGAAATACAACAAATGTGTGAAAGAGAAAGTGAGGGAGGGAGGGATGGGTGAAAAGGGAAAAGTAGGGTAAGATGTGTGAGAAAAAGTGAGAAATATATTGAGATAGATGAGAGAACATCTTTGTTTCTCTTTTAACCAACTCTTTTTCTCTCTTGATCTTCTCTTTCTCTCCACGCCCTCCACTTAAATATCTCTTCAACTCTCCCTCAAAGGAAGAGAGGAAGCGATAAGAAAAAGTGAGGAAAGAGAGCAAGAGAATATAGAGAAATGACTAAGAGAAGAGATAGAGAGAGGAGAGAGAGAAGAAAGTGATAGTGAGGGAGAGTGTGAGAATGAGAGAGAGAGGAGAGACAGAGAAGAGAGAGAAAGAGAGGGAGAGAAAAATATAAAAAATTTAGGAAAGAGGGAAGCGAGAAGAGAGATTGATGGAAAGATTGCGGGAGATAAGGCAAAACAGAGGTATGAATGGTGTAAAGAGAGAGTGTGAGTGCTAGAATTAGATGGAGAGAGAGTAAGATAGAGAGAGCGAGTGAGAGAGGTAGGGAGAGAAAAGAGCGAAAGAGAGAGAGAGATAATGAGAGAAGTAGATTAGAGGTGAGAGGGAAAGAGAGGGAGAGAAGAAGGAGGGAGTGAGTGAGGTATAGAGGGAGTGAGAGAAAGTAAGAGAGAGGAGAGAGAGAGGGGAAAAAGAGAGTGAGAGGATGAGAGCGAGAGGGATGGAGGGAGAGGGAGCAAGTGAGGGAATGATAGTGGGAGAGAGAATGGGAGGAAGAGATTCAGAGTGAGTGACAGATAAGAGAGATAGAGAAGAGAGAGCATGAGAGGGAAAGGGAAAGAAAAAAATAAAGAGAGTAAGGGAAGAGAGAAGTGAGAAGAGAGATCAAGGAAAGAAGAGAGGGAATAAAGTAGGGTGGTGGGTGTGAAAGAAAGAGTATAAGAGCTATAATAAGAGGGAGAGAAAGTAAGATAGAGGGAGGGAGTGAGGAATGTAGAGAGAGAAAAGTGTGTGAGATAAGAAAGTATGAAAGAAGAAAAGAGTGAGAGATAGTGAAAGAGATTTAAGAAGTGATAGGGAAGGAGAGAGAGAGAAAGATAAGAAAGAGAGAGAGAGAGAGTGAAGGTGAGAGAAGGTAAGGGAGAAGAGAGAGGGTGAGAGACAGGGTGGATGGTTAGCGCTAGAGGGAGGGAGGGAACGAGGGAGGAATGGAGGGAGTTAAAAAGAGCAAGAAATCAAAGAGTGAGAGAGGGAAAAAAGAGAGAAGGAAAGAGATGCATAGAGAGTGAGATGGATTAAAAGAGAGTGAGAGATATAAAGTGTGAGATGGAGAGAGCAGAATATAGGAAGAAAGAGGGGAAGAGAGACACTTAGAGAGAGCGAGGGAGATAGAGATGGAGTGGGAGAGAGGAATAGATGAAGATATGAGGATTAAGAGAGTGAGGTTGAGGATGAGAGAGAGTGTGTCTAAAATAGTGAGAGATCATGACAGAAGTAGAGTGAGGGAGAGAAAAGAATGGAGAGTGAGTGAGAGAGAGAGAAATGTACGAAGAGGAAGAGTGAGAGGGAGGGAGAGGGACATAAAGTGAGAGAGATAATGAGAGAGGGGAAATGAGAGAAATATATGGGAAAAGTGAGTGAAAGAGAGACAAGGCACGAGTGAGAGAGGGAAATAGTGAAAAGTGTGACAAAGATAATAAGATAATAGATTTAGAGAGAGGTGGGTAGAGAGTAAAGAATGTCAGAGAAAAAGAAAGAAATAGAAAAGAGTGTGTGTGATTGAAAGACAGAAATATAAAGATTGTTTGAGGAGAAGATTGAGATGAGAGACAATGAAAAAATGAGAGGGAGAGCAAGAAAAAGAGTGGGCAGATAAAGAACTATTAATAGAGGAAGGGAGAGAGCAAGGACAAAGTGAGCAATAAATTGAAGGGTGAGAGAGCTGTAAGAGAGGTAGCGAGATAAGGAGAGAGACGGTGTAAGAGAGGTAAGTGGGTGAGTGAGAGGTGGAGATGGAGAGCAAGAGTGATAAATGAGAGATAAATAAGAGAGGAGTGAGGGGTAGAAAGGATAGAGATAGGAATGAGAGAGGGAGAGCGGTACAAATAAGTAGAGATTGATAAATGAGGTAATAGATAGAGATTGAGAAAGTATAGAGAAAAGAGAAAGAGAGATTATGAGAGCAAAAAAGATGGAGAAAGGGAGAGAAAGTGAGAGATGGAGGTGAGATACAGGGAGAGAAAGCAAAATTGATAGAGAAGAGAGTAAAGAATGCGAGAGCAAGAAGTAGATAGTGAGAGAGAGCATGGGAGATAGAGAGAGGAAGGGAGAGAGGGGAAGTGAGAGAGAAGAGAGGTAGAGAGAGGAAGAGAGAGAGAGAGTAAATATAGAGAAGATAGAGAGAGAGAGAGAAAGTAATAGAGACAAAAAGTGAGATAGAACAGAATGAGTGCTAGAGTGAGAAAGTTAGAGTGCGAGAAAGCAAGAGAGACACAAAGTGAGATAGAATATAAAGAGAGAGATAAAGAGGAGTTAATTATATTGAAGAGATAGAGGGAGAGAGAGAGGGAGAGGGACATAGAGAGAAATAAAAAGAGAAGATAAAGTTAGGGAAGAAACAGTAAAAGAGAGTGAGCAAGAGAGAGAGAGAGTAATGGATAGTAAGAGATTGATTAAACGAGAGGAGATGGGTGGGTTAAGTGTTAGAGATGCAGAGAGGGAGAGAGTGTGTGTGTTTGAGAATAGATGTAGAGAAAGAGTAAATAAGGAGAGAGAAGAAATAGGGATAGAAAAGAGAGCAAGCGAACAGTAATAAGAGCGAGAGAATGGTAGAGATAACCTCTTCATTCCATGATAGCCTAATGGTAGTGAGATAGAGAGAGCAAGAGAAAAATGTAGAAGGAAAAGAGAGTGAGCGAAGATGGAGCAAGAGAAAGAATGATAGAGGGAGAAAGAGCGAGAGGATTGACAGGGGAAGAAGCAGAGATAGTCGGAGGGAGGGAGAGGGAGGAAGTGAGCTCAAGAGAGAGAGAGAGAGAGAGGGCATGCAAGGGTGTGAGATGGAGAGTAAGTGATAGATAGAACGATGGAGAGAGAGAGTTACATGTAGTAGAGAGTGTGAGCAAGAGAGAGAGAAAGAGAGGTATATAAAGGGAGAGATCAGGATGGATAAAGAGAGAAAAGTTTGATAGTATGTGTTTGTGTGAGAGAGAGAGTATGACAGAGTGTGTGTGATAGAAGAGACAAAAAAAGAAAGAAGTGGGAGAAGGGAGAGGGGGTGAGAGTTAAGGAGGGAAAGAGAGTGAGAGAGAAAAAATAAAATAGAGGGGGTGGGGGAGAAATATGGGGAACAACAGGGGAGCGAGAAATAAAGCAAGAGAGATGTAGAGATAGTGAGATGAGTGAAAGATGGTTAGGTAAAAATAGAAGAATGTATGTGGAAGAGAGAGAGAGTGTGTGTGAGATATTTCAAGAATAAGATAGCTTGATAAATTTAGAGTGGGAGAGAGGGATATAATTGAGAGAATAAGAGAAAGAGAGAGGGAGAGAAAGAAAAGAGCGAGTGAAAGAGTGATAGAGGGAGGCAGAGAGATTGTTCATGAGAGATTGAGAGATAAATGTGAGAGTGAGAAGAAATAGAGAGAAGAGGGAATGAGAGGGAGACAAAAGAATATGGAATGAGATAAGGAATGAGAGGCTGACAGATGGAGATACAAAAGGAGATAAAAAAGAACAAAAAAAGAGAGTAGGTGTGATAAAAAGGGAAGAAAAAGAAAGGGATGGATAGAGAGAGACAAAAAAGAGAGAGGTGAAAGAGAAAAGAGAGGAGGATAGAGAGCAAGAGACAGATAGATGGAGGAATAATAAGTGTAAGAGCAAGGGAGAGAGATTGAGATAAAGAGAAAGAGAGAGAGAAGAGAGTGTGAGAAAGAAAGAAGAAATGGTGTGTGAGATAGAGAGCGAGAGAATACTATAGAGGGAAGAGGGAGTGATAGAAGATAGAGAGAATGATAGAGTGAGAAATAAATATAGAGGGAAGAAAAGAATAAGTGTGAGTAAAAGAGCAAGAAAGGCAACAAACAAGGTGGGAGAGAGAGAATAAGATAGAAATAGAGAAAACAAAGAGTACAAGTGAGTGGGAGCGGGAGTAGGAGAGAGAGGGATAGAGAGTTAAGAAGGAGGTGTGAGAGAAAGCTAAAAAGAGGGAAGAGTAAGGTGAGAGAGAGGATAAGTGAAAGAGAGAGAAAAGAGTGAAAGAATAAGTGGGCAAAATGGAAAGAGGGAATAAGATAAATATGGAGGGTAGAAGAAAGATAGTAAGAGGTAGAGTGGGAGCGAGAGAGAAGGGAAAAAGATAGAGAGATAGAGAGCAAGCAAGAAAGAGGAAAGAGGGAGAGAAATATTAAAAGAGAAGTGAGTGAGTTAAAAATAGAGAGAAAGTGAGAAATAATGAGAGATAGATGAGAGCAGATAAAAGAGGAAGAGATTAAGAGAAAGGGGGTGAGAGGGAAGGAGGGGAAGAAAAAATCTCACTCCCTATAATTCTCTCACTCTCTCTCACTTGCTCTCTCACTTGCTTGCTCTCTTTTCCACTACTCCATATCTCTCTTCCATTTCAACCCTCAAAAACTCCCATCCTACGTCCCTCTTTCTCAACCTCTTTATCCCCTTCCTCTTTTTATTTCCCTCTCCCTCCTTTCCTCTACTCTCGTTATTTTCTTCATACCATTCTCTCTCTCCCTCCCACTGTTGCTCTCTCTATCTCTCCTGCTCTCTCTCAATCTCTCTCACTCTCACAATTCTCTAACACTCTCTCTCCTTCTCTCCCTCTTTTTCTCTTTCCATCTCTCTTTCTCTCCCTCTATCTCTCTCACTCTTCCTCTATCACTCTCTTTCTTTCATCTCTCTATCTTCCCTACCTCCCTCCCTCCCTCACTCCCACTCTCCCAGTCTCACTCTCCCTCCCTCTTTCACATCCATTATCACTTTATCGCAGTCACCTTCCATCCTTCACTTCGTACCCCTCTTATCATCTCTCTCACTCTATCTTCTTTCTCTCTTACTCTTTGTCACTCATTTTTTCTCTCGCCCCCAACCTCTCTATTTCAAGCCCTCTCTTTCATTCTATGTTGCTTTCTCTATCTCTCCCTCATTCCAACCCTCAAACGCTCTCTCCCTACATCTGTTTTTCTACTCCTCCTTATCTCTGTTCCTCTCTCTTTTCCCTCTCCCTACCTTCTATACTCTCCCTATGATCTCTCATACATTTTATTTCTCTCTTTCTTTCTTAACCTCCTTCATTCTTTCTTCTTTCCTATTTAAATCTCTCTCTCTTTCTCTCCTTTTTTATTTTCTTTCTTGCTCTATTTCCATCTTTATTTCTTCTTCTCTTATTTCTCTATCTCTCTTTCTCTAATTTCATTGCTCATTTTCTCTGACTTGCTCTCCCTCAGTTGCTCTTGCTCTCTCTCATCTCTCCCACACCACTCCCTTGCAATCTCTACCTACTTCTCCCCCTTTCTATCTTTCTCTCTCTCTGTCTTACCTCAATCTTTTCTTCCATCTCTCCCACTCCCACTCTATCTACCTCTCTACATCCCTATATTTTTCTCTTTCCCTTTTCTCACACTCCCTCCCTCCTTCCATAACTCACACACACTCTCCCCCACACTCTCTTTCATTATGTCTGACCGTACCTCTCTTTTCTCTTTCAGCATACTTATCATAATCTCTCTATCCCTTTCTCTTCTCCCATCTCTGCCTTACCTCTCTGCATTTCTCTCTCCTTCCTTACTTTCCCTCTCTTTCCCCCACTATTTACCTCTCTCATTTCTCTCTTTGTCTCTCCATCTCCCTATCTCAGTCTCTTTCACTTGCTTGTTCATTCTATCTCTATCACATTCTCCCTCCTTTGCTCTCTTGCTCTCTCTCTTACTTCTCTTTTTATTTATCATCTCTCTCTCTTACTCTCTTCACTCCTTCTCCTTCCCTCCCACAGTCCCACTATCTTTGTCTCACTCTCCCTCCTTCCTTCACTTTCTTTATCTCTTTATCTCATTCTCCCTTCCTCCCTCTCTATTTACCTCTCTCTTGCTATATCCCTCCCTTATCATCTCTCTCACTCTATCTTCTTTCTCTCCCACTCTTTATTACTCTCTCACTCTATGTCACTAGCTTTTCTTTCTCTCCCCATCTTTCTTTTTCTTGCCCTCTCTCCCACTCTCTATTTCTTTCTCAATCTCTACCACATTTTAACCCTCAAACACTCCCTCCTTACATCCCTTTTTTCCCCCTCTCTATCTCCTTTCCTCTCTCTCTCTCTCTCTCTATTTCCATCTCGCTTCCTTCTCTACTCTCTCTACCGTCTCTCATACATTTTTTCTTATCTTTCTATCTTCACCTCTCATATTATCTCTCAATATCTTTCATTCTCTCTTCTCTCTCTTCTTTAACTCTCTCTCAATTTCTCTCCCTTTTCTTTCACCTTCCCGATCTATTACCATCTTTCTATCTCTTCCTCATCCCACTTTATCTATCCCTCAGCATCTCCATCTTACCCTTCTCTCTCATCCACTTTCTCCCTCTCTCCTTCTCTCTTTCTCTCACACCTTATTGCTATAACTCTCTCCTTCTATCTCCTTCTCTCTCTCCCTCTCACTTATCCAATCTCGAGAGCTCTCTATCACTTATCCCATTGCTCACTCTCTCTCACCTGCTCTCTCTCACTTGCTCTCACTCTTTCTCATCTCACGCAACCCCACTTTTATCACTCGTTACCTATCTCTCTCCCTCCTATTTTTATTCTTATTCTCTATTCCTCTCCATACTTATCTTATTCTCTCTCCACCCTAACTCTCTTCCCATCTCTCCCCTACGTTTATCTATATCACTCTCCATTTTTCTCCCTCTCTTTATCTACCTCTCTCCATCCATTTTTCTCCCTCTCTTTCTTTCGTTGCTCTCACCCACTTTTCCTCTCTCCTTACATCTCTTTCTTTTCTCTCCACTCTCTCTTGTCTTTTATGTATCATTTATCCTTTCTCGATCTATCTTCTCTTTATATATCTCACTTCCACTCTCTCTATCTCCTCCCTCACTCTCTCAATCTCTTACCCTCTCTATAAGCTTCCCCCTTCTATTCCTCTCGCTCTATCATCCTTATGGTCTCTCTCTCTCCCTCCTTCACACCCTTCATCAGTCACTCTCACTTATCTCCCTCCCTCTCTCTCTCACTTGTCCTACTTTTATAGCAATACTCACCCTCCCTCTATTACACTCTCTAGCTCCTATGCTTACTTGTTCACTCTCATCCACTCTATTCTTTCTCTTTGATCTTGCTACTCTTTTTCCTTTCTATTATTTATCTTTGTCCCTTTTTTCTCCCACTCTCCCTCTAGGTTTCTCTCTCCCTCACTCTCACTTACCACTATCTCTAAATTTCTATATCTCCCTCGCTCCCTCCCTTCCTGACATCATTTTTCCTCTCTCCACCCCTCTTTTGATTTCTTTCACTTTATCCTTGCACTTCCTCTCTCTCATTCTCTCTTTATGTGTCTCTCTTTCATCACTTAGTCTCTCTCGATCCCTCTCTCTCGCTTGCTCGCTATTCTCTAACTCCTTATCACCCTATCGCTCTCCCTCCTTTCTTTTTTCATCTCACTCTCTCTATTACTTTCTCTTCCTATCTCACCAACTTTCTTGGCTCTTCTTACTTTCTCCTCTCCCCCTCTCTCTTGCACTCTTAACATTTCACTCACTCTTACTTTATCTCTTGATCTTGCTGTCTCTTCTCTCTAGCTATCTCACTCTTGCTCTTCTTTGACTCTCCCTCTTTGCGTTATCCTCTCTAAAATTTTCTCTCTCCTCCTCTCTCTGCCCTTCACTCTCTACCTCCTATCCTCTCCCTCTCTCATGCCTTGCTCTCTCTCCATTTTTATTCTCTTTCTTTTTCACAAGCTTTATCTTCTCTCTCCCTCTCTCATTGTTTCGCTATCTTTCTCGCTCTCTCTTCTTTTTTTTGTGTCTTATTTGCTTACTCTATCTTACTCTCTCTTCTCTCTCATCTTTATCTCTGTCCTAACCAACTATATTTCTCTCTCGTTCATCTCTTTCTCTCTACACCCTCCTCTAATCTATCTCTTCATCTCTCCCTCTCCATTTCTTTCTCTCTCCTTCCTCTCTTTCTCAATTTCTCTCTTCTCTCGATCTCCGTTCTCTTCACTCTTTCACAATCTCTCTCTTCATCTCTTTTCCTTTCTCATCCTCTCTCTAACTAACTTTCATTTATTATTTCTCTCCCGCTCTTTCTATCTCTTGCTCCCCTCTTACACCTTGCTCTCTCTCCTCAATTTTTTATCTCTCCCTTCCTTCTTCTCTCTCCCTTTATCCCTCTCTCCTCCCACACTCTCTCCCTCTAACTCTTTCTCCCACTTTGTTTCTCTTTTGACCCCCCTCTTCCTCCCTCCCTCACTCTTTCTCACTTACTTGCCCTCTATCCCTCTATCTCCCTTTCTCTCACCTTTCTCAAATAGTCTTCTCTAAGTCACTTTGTCTCTTTTACTCTCACTATCTTTATTGCTCGTCTCTTTCGCTCTCTCCACTCTTTTGCTTTCACCCTCATTCTCTCTCCTCTTTCTCTCTCTCCCTCCCTTTTTCTAACTCCCTCTCTCCCCTCACACCTGCCCTCCATCTCAATTTGTTCCTAAGATTCTTTTTTTCTCTCTCCCCCATCTCTTTTCCATGATCTCGATTTTATCAATCTCTCTCTCTCTCCTACGATCTTGCTCTATCACTCTCCCACCCTCTTTCTTTCTCTTTCTCTTATATTATAACTTCTCTCTTTCTCTTTCTCTCTCTCTCTCATATTTTTATTCATATCTTACTCTATCTGCCTCTTTCTTTATCTCTTACTTTCTGTCATCTCTCTCCCTCTCTGCCCCCTCTCTATATCACTATCTCGCACTCTCTCCCTATGTTTGCTCTCTGTCTAATTTCTTTATCATGTTTCTTTCTCTCACTCCTTCCATCTCTTCCTCTATCTCACTTGCTCTCAATTCTCTCTATTTTTATCTTGTGCTCTCTCCCTTTTCTTATATCTGTTGCACATCAACCTCTTTATCCCCCCTATCCTCGTTCTTTCTCTACTCTCCATCCCTCCCTCTCTGTTTCCTCTCTCATTTTTTCTTTCTCTAGATTGATCTTTTATATTTCTATCCCTCTCTCCAGCCCCCTTTCCTCCTTTCTCTCTTTCTCTCATAATATCTTTATTTTCTCTCTCACTATTTTTCTCTTGCTCTACATCCTTTGTGCTCTCTCTTAATCCCTTCACCTTTGTACTGCACTATCTCTCTCTCTTTGTCACTCCCATTCTCAGTCCCAATTCATCTCTCTATCTCTGTTAGACCTCCTCTATCTCTATCTCTCTCTCTCTCTTTATTACTCTCCCTCTATCTTCTTATATGTTGCTCTCTCTTTCACTCTCCTTCTTTCCCTCTTTTCCTTCTCTCTTACTTTATATCTCTTCTCTCTTCATCTTTCTCCCTCGCTCTCCCTCTTACTCTCCCTTTCATTCTTATGCTCTATATCCCTCACACCCTCTGATTTTATCTCTCAATCAATCTCTCTTTCCTTTCCTTCCTCAATCTTTCTCTCTTTATCACTCCCTCTCTCATGTTCTTTCTCTCACTCTCTATTGCAATCTCTCTCCATTTATCTCTCTCTTGTTCGCCCTCTATCCTCCTCTTACTTTCACTCCCTCTCTTGTTTTCCTTCACTCATTCTCTGTCCTGCCCGCACTCTCTAGTTCTCCTCTTACTCTTCCATTTTTCTTATCTTTTCTCATACCTCCCTCCTTCTCTATCTCCCTTTGTCCCTCTCTTTCCCACTCTACCCCACTCTTTCTACCCCTCTTTCCCTCCCTCCCTCCCTCCCATATGTCACTTTATCTCTCTTTTTTCTCTTTCTCTCTCCATCTCTCTCATCATCCTTCTCTCCCTCCCTCTCTCTTCTCTCCCTCCCTCTCTAACTCCATACATCATTTTTTTCTCTCTCCCTACCTTACTCTTATGATCTACCTTTTCATTACTCTTGCTCTTTCTCACCATCTTATGTCGTTCTCTCTTCTCTCAATTTTGTTCTCCCTCTCTTCATCTCACATTATCTATATATCTTTCCTTATTTCTCTTACTCTCTCTCCCTCGCTATTCTTCTTTCTTCCTCCCTCAGTCCCTCTTACTCTGTCTTCTCTCGCTGTTTTTCCTCTCTGTCTATCTCTTTATTTTGTTCATATCTTTCTTATTCTTACTCTCTCTAGCTCTTGTTATCTATCCCTTTCTCACTCACATTACCATTCTTTCACCCTTTCTTTCCTATCACAAACTCTTACTCCTCTAGCTCTCTCTCCCTTGCTTGCTCCTCCCTCTCTTCCTTGCTCTCTTTCTCTCCCCCTTCATTGTTTTGTCATTCTCTTCTACTCCTCGCTCTCTCTATTAGTCTTGATCTCCCTCCCATCTCTCTATTCTCACTCTCTCTCCCTCTCCACCTCTCTATTAGTCCCTCTCCCTACCTTCTCTTTATACCTCTCTCACCATTCCTCTCTATCTCTCTATGCTTCCCTTCAACTATTTTTCTCTCTTGCGTTCTCACTCACTCTCTAGCTTTACCTCCCACCACTCTCACTCTATTTCCTCTCACTATTTCTTTCTCACACTCTCTAGCACTCCCTATCTCTCTCTCTCTCTCTTATCTCTCTTAGTATTTCTTCCTCCTTTTTTAGCTCAATCACCTTTCTCTCTCCTTTCTCTCCTTAGCTCTCTCTCTCCCACTCTCGCATCTTTCTCACTCTCACTCCATATTGCTCCTTTTTCTCTTCATCTCTCTCTATCTCTGTCTCCCTTTTTTCCCTATCCATATTTTTCTCTCTCAATCTTCTCACAGATTCTCCCAACTTTTCTCTCATGCACTCCTTTTCCTCTCTCCCTCTCTCAATCTACATCAACCTAATTATGTCTCTCTATTCATGTCACTCTCATTGTCTCTCTCCTCCCTCTCTTACCACTCACTCTCTTGATCTCTCAGTTGCTCGTTCTCGCTTCTCTATCCCTCTCTCTCTCCTCACAATAAGAGAGAGGATGAGAGGGAAATATAGAGAAAAGAGAGAGTGAGGGAAGAAAAAACAAGAGTCAGTGAGCGAGATAAGGAAGGAGAGCAAGAAAATGAGTGAGAGAGAGAAATAAATAGGGAGATTGAGGGAGGGAAGTGAGAGAGAGTAGAAGATAAAGTGGGAGAGTATTGAAATTGTTAAGTAAAGAAAGGGAAGGAGTAAAAGTGAGTAAAATTAAAGTGAGAGAGAGTGTGTGAGTGAGATGGAGAGGAAAAGTGAGAGAGAAATAGAGATAGAAGAAAGTATGAAGGAAGAGTGAGGAAGGAGATGAAGTTAAAGAGAGAGCAAGAGAGGGAGCCACAGAGAGAGGGAGCGACGGAGTGAAAGAGATTTTTGAAAAGAGTGAGCAAAAGAGGGAGAGATAGTGAGAGAGAAAAGAGAGAGTGAAGGAAACCAAGAGATAGTGAGTATGTGGAAAAGAAGGTAGGGGATGAAGAGAAATATTGGGAGAAACTGGATGAGATGGAGAGAGAGAGGGAGAAGAAGAGAGTGAGGGAAAGAGGTAAGGAGAGAGGGAGTGTGTGATGATAGAGAGAGCGAGAGAGGGGGAATGGTGAGAGAGAAAGATAGAGAAAGAGTGGGGGAGAGGGTACGAGTGACAGTAAAATTTAATAAAGAGAAGCAATAGAGGGAGAGAGAAAAATATAGAGAGATCATGTTTCTTTCTCTCACTCCCTCCCTCTCTTCCTCTCTCTCTTGCTCTCAATTCTCTCTTATTTTTTCTTGTGCTCTCTCCCCTTTCTTATATGTCTTGCATTAACAACCTCTCTATCCCCCCTATTCACCTTCTTTCTCTACTCTCCATCCCTCCCTCTTTCATCTCTCATTTTTTCTCTCTCTAGCTCGCACTTATCAATTTCTATCACTCCCTCCAGCCTCCTTCCTTCCTTTTTCTCTCTTTCTCTCATAATATCTCTAATTTCTCTCTTACTATTTTTCTCTTGCTCTACATCCTTTGTGCTCTCTCTTAAAAGCTTCATTTTTTTACTACTACTCTCTGTCTCTCTTTGTCTCTCCCATTCTCACTCCCACTTAATCTCTCTACTTTGTTAGACCTCCTTTATCTCTGTCTCTCCCATGCTCCGTTTCTCTTGTTATTTATTCCTGTCTTTTCCAATCTCACAAATTTTCTCCATCCCTATTCTTCTCTTCCTATCTCTATTCTCTCTCTTGTCCCCTTTCATGTTGTCTCTCTCACTCACTCAATCACTCCCTTCCTCCCTTACTATTGCTCACTTCCTCCCTCACTCTCTCTCTTCATTTCTATTTCTCTCTATATCCTAATTTAACTCTCTTACTATCTCTCCCATCATCATTTTATTCCCTCGCTCTTCCTTCTCCCCCTCTCTCACTCCCACTTACTCTCTCTTATCTCAGTCAATCTCTTTATTTTGCTCATATCTTTCTTATTCTCACTCTCTCTCGGTCTTCTTATCTCTTCCTTTCTCATTCACTATACCATAATCTCACCCTCTCCTCCCTATAGTTATCTCTTGCTCCTCTCGCTCTCTTTCCCTTGCTCGCTCCTCCCTCTCTCCCTTGCTCTCTTTCTCTCTCCCTTATTTGTTATGTTTTTCTCTACCACTCCTCCCACTATCTATCACTCTTGATCTCCATCTCTTCTCTCTATTCTCTCTCTCTCCCCCACTTCCCCTCTCCCCTTCTATATTACTCACTCTCCCTCACTTTACTTTCTACCTCTCTCACCATTCCTCTCCTTCTCTCCCTCCACTTCATCTCTCGTTCTCCCTTACTTTCTCACTCTCTCACTAGCTCTACCTCCCTCTCACTCCCTCTCTCTTCTCTCTCATTATTTCTTTCTCACTCTCTCTAGCTCTCTCCCACTTTCTTTGTCTCTTCTCTCTCACAATTTCTTCCTCCTTTTCTAGCTCAATCTTCATTTTGACTCCTTTCCATCTCTAGCTCTATCCCGCTCTCCCTACTTTCTCATTCTCGCTCCTTATTACTCCCACTTTCTCTTGTTCTCTCTCACTCTCTTCCTTTTGTTGCCTCTCCATATTTCTCTCTTTCAATCTTCTCATAGATTCTCCTTCCTTTTCTCTTTTCTCCCACACTTACTTTTTCCTCTCACCCCCTCTCTAAGTCTACATCAATCTCTATTCACTCACTCTTTCTCTTTGTCAATAAATCTCTACCTAACTCTCTATTTACTCACTCTTTATCTCTCTTTCTCTCTCTTCTCTCTCTCTATTCTCTATCTCTGTCTATCACACCCTCTCTCTGTCATTATTCATTATCTCAACCCCTCTCCATCTCACTCACTCTCTCAATATTCACTATCTTGAGTAAGAGAGGGACGAGAAAGATAAAACAAGAGATAAATACAAAAGTAAGAGTGAGGGAAGAGAGTGAGAGAGAGAATGTGTGAGAAAGAGAGATAAAGATGTGTGTGAGAGAGCGAGGGAGGGAGTGAAATAGGGAGGGAAAAAGTGAGAGAAAGTAGCGTTAGAGAAAGTGAGAAATATTGAGAGATAAGAAGAGGGAGAGGAGAAAACGATATAATAATAGAGTGAAAGATGAGAAAAAGAGAGTGAGCGATAAACCAAGTGAAAGAATAAGCAAAGAAGGAGAGGGAAGTAAGAGTGATAGAAAAGAGAGCAAGAGAATGATAAATAGAGAGATATTAAGGAAGGCGAGAAAGATAAGAGAGAGGGAGCAATAATAAGTGAGAGAATGAGAGAAATACAGAGAAAGGAGAGACTAAGGGAAGAAAGAGGAAGAGTGAGTGAGTGAGAGAGGAAGACGTTGAGTGAGAGAGAGAGAGGAAGAGGGAGGGAGGAAAGTGAGAGAGAGCAGAAGAAAGAGTGAGAGAGTATCGAGAGGGTTAAGGAGAAAAAGGAAGGGTATCTCACTCTTCTATCTGTCTCTCACTCTTTCTATCCCTCTCTCTCTCTCCCTCTCTCCCACTATCTCGATTCATTCTTCCTCTCTTCTCCCTTTCTCTCTATCTTCCTCTCTCTCTCCACTAGGATCTCACCCTATCTCTCGCATGCCTTTCGTCTCTCTCTTTTTCCCTCATCGGCTCTCTCTTCTTTCTTTCTCTCTTTATCTCTCTCTCCCTCTCCCACCATCCCTCTTCTCTTACACTTTTTTTATCTTTTCATTCTTGTTCTCTCTTTCCTTCTCTCACTCACTCTTTCTTTCATTTTCTACATTACTGCTCTCTAACATTTTCCTTTACTTTCTCTCTCTTTGACTTACCTTCTCTTGGTTTTTCATATCTCTCTCTCTCCTTTTGTCACCCTCCTTTTCTGATCTCTTCTTCTTGCTCTTTCTCCCTTGGTCTATCTCTCTCATTCTGACTCTCTCCCTCTCTATTATTCTCTTTGTTATATTCTCTCTCATGTTCTATGCCTCTCCCTCCCATCATATCTCTAAATTTCATTCTTACTCATGCATGCACTCTCTCTATTCTAATGCTTCCTCTTTTCTCTCTCTTTCTCTCCCTCTCTCTTTCCCACTCTCTCTATCTAACTCTTGCCCACCTCCCCCTTCTTCCCTACTTCTCTCCTCCCTCCTTTCTTCTCTCTCTCTCTCACTCTTTCCCACTTTCTCAGAAAACCTCTCTTCTCTCTCTTTACCTCTCTCGTCTTCTTAATCTCCCCATCACTCCATCTAGCTCCTCTCTCTCTTCTCTCCCTTTGTTTTTCTCTCCTTCCCTCCCTTAATACCATCACTCTCTTCTCTCTCTTCCCTTTTGTCTCTTCTCTCTTTATTCTCTCTCTCACTCTCCTTCACCCTCTCTTACACTCTCCCTCTCCCACTCACTCTCTCTTCCCCCTACGCCCTATCTCTCTACCTCTCCCACCCAGTCTCTCTTCCACCCTCTCCCTCTCCCATCCCCTCTCTCTTCCTCGCTCTAGCACTTATACCTACTTTATTATCTCTCCCTCTTCTTCTCTTTCTCCCTTCCTTTCTTTCTTCCTCCCTTTCTCTCTCACTCTCAATCTCTTTACCCTTCTATCCCTCTTTCACCCATCACTTTTTGTCTCCCTTTTGTTACTTTATCTTTAACTTTTCTTCTCTCTCTCCCACTACCGCACTCTCTCATTTGTCACTATCTTCACTCATTTCTCTAGCACTCCCATCAATCTCTATCTCTTTTACGCTATCTTACTCTCGATCCCTTCGTCTATCTCTCATCTATATGTATATCTTTTTATGTTTCTCTTCCCTCTGTCTCCTTCACTCCCTTTTTATTTCTTTCACTCTTTCTCCTCTCTCTCTCTCTCATCTGCATCTAGCTATGTTTTTTTCTATATCCCTCCCACTCTTACTCCACTCTTTCTCACTTTATCTCTTAATCTCTCTCACTCTATTACTGCACAACTCTATATATCTCTTTGTCTCCCTCTCTTTCTCTCCCATCCCTCTACCTCCCACTCCCTCTCCCTCTCTCTCCCCCTCTCTTCCCTATATCTCTCTTTATTCCTTTCTCCCACTTTTTTATTCTCTTTATCACTTTCTATATATCTCTCTTGCTCTCACCCTCTCTTTCTCTATCTCATTCTAATTCTCCCTCTCTTTATCTTTCTCCCTATATCTAGCTCTATTACTTTCTCTCACATTATCACTCCCTCTCTGTCTATCTTGCTCTCTTACCCTCTCTCTCTCTCCCTCTCTTTTATTAACACTCTTGCTCTCTTCTCTCATTCGTTGTCACTCGCTCTCTCTTAATTTCACTTCTTGCTCTATCTCTCTCTCTTCCCACTCTCACTCACTCTCTCTTTCCCTTCCCCACTCTAACTCCATACACACCTCCAAAACTTCCCAACACCTCTCTCCCTTTCTTCGGTTCCTATCTTTATTCCTTCTTCTCTCTCTTCCCATCTCACCCTCTCTTTAAATCTCTCTTTTTTGCTTCCTATCTTCACTCATTCGTCTCTATCTGCCCTTGTCATCCTCTCTTTAACTCTCTCCCCCTCTCCCTCTCTTATTTACTCTAACTCTCCTCCCTTATCTCTTTCATTCTCTCAATCATTCTTTCTTACTTACTCTCTCTTTTTTGCTCTCTCTATTCTCTCTCTTCTCCCTCGCACTATCTCTCTCTCTTTCTTGCTCTATCACTCTCTGTCTCTCCCAACACCTCCCTTTCTCTTTTCCTACTATCTCTTCTTTCTTATTTCTCTCACTCTCTCTCATTCTCTCTCTCATTATCTTCATCTCTCTCTCACTATCTCTCTTAATTGCATGCATTAGCCTTTCCCTCTGCACTCTCTCTCACTCATCTATATCTATCTCACTTCATCAGTTTCTTTCACACACACACACACACACTTGCTTTCCCACTCACCTACTATCCATCCCTTTATTTGGAAACCTCTCCTTTATTCACCTCCCATTATTTTTTAATTTTTACCAAGCCCTTTTTTCTTTTCTTCTCTTGCTCAGCCTTACATTCTATCTCCCTCTCACTCTCTCTCACTCTCTTCCAACTCTCTCCATCTTCTCTCTAGTCTATCACACCCTCATTTATTCTATCCCTTCCTCCCCTCTTAAGCTCTCTACTTTGCGGTCCTCTCACCGTCTCTCTCACTCGTCCTATATTTTTCTTTTACCTCCCTCTAAATTGTTCATATTTCTTCTACTATCTCTCTCATATTCTTTCTCCTTCACACAATAGCTTCCACTATGGATCTCTCTCTCTCTCTCTCATGCTCCCTCAACATTGTTCTCACCTTCTCTCTACTATTTCTATAACTTTCTCTAATTTTTCCCTCTCTCTCCCTCTATCACGGTATCTCTTTATCTCTCTCCCTCCCAATCCTTTGTTTGCTCTATTCCTCTTGTTATTTATCCCTCTCTGTTCTAATCTCACAAACTTTCTCCATCCCAATTCTCTCACTTCTTTATCTTTATTCTCTCTCTCCCCCTTTTACGCCCTCTCCCTCACTCTCTTCCTCTCTCACTATTGTTCGCTCCCTCCCTCACTCTCTCACTTCTGCTTTCTTTTGCTCTCTCTATCAATATACATCCCTCTATTTTCCATTCCCTACTTCTTCGCTTCGCTCTCCCTCTATCCACCTTCAATTCCATCTATTTCTCTTCTTATATCT